>CATIWO010031242.1:0-13910 GCA_949673435.1 Macaranga tanarius | reverse complement strand
GAACTAAATGTGATTAATTGGGATTTTCACATTTCGGATGGAAAGGTGTTTCTATAATATTAAGTGTTAATATTATTTTCCATTACCATTTAGACTTGAACCTAGTAAGTCACACACACAAGTGTTGCACTTGTGGAGATTAATATTAATTTGATTATTAATTAAAGAGTTTAATTAATCAATTAAATTAATTGAATTGGATTTGCGCGTATACGGGGATCTTGCATATCCCGAAATCTAAATTCAAAGATTGGGAATTAATTGTAATTAAATAAATATTAATTTGGACTTGATTTAATATGTGATATTAAGTTCAAGGACTAGATTAATATTTGCCTCCAAATGCAAATATATTGATTAAGATGGCCCATAAGATGGACCATGTATATTGATTAAGATGGACCATGTATATTGATTAAGATGGCCCATAAGATGGACCATGTATATTAATTAAGATGGCCCATGAGATGGAGCATGTATATTAATTAAAATTGGCTATGAGATGGACTATGTATATTAATTAAGATGGACTTGAAATGGACTTAGGATGGGGTTTTATTTAAAGAGTTTAAATAAGCCCATAAGTTATCTAGCTTGGTATGGAGTGGGCTTTCTCTAAGTGTAGAGAAGCCTATATGTCCATAACCTTAGCCTAACTCATCAAGGGTTAATGAGATCAAAGGCTAAGGTTATCCATGTAACCAAACACCACCCACTCACTTATAAACGAAAGCCATGCATATAGATAGAGTATGAGATACTAATCTATCAAATGCATGCAGCTTGAGTGTGAGACACTTAAGCTATAGTATTGCATGTGACTTGAGTGTGAGACACTCAAGTTGTTATTGTTATTATAATATTGGTTTTGTTTAAGTTAATGGAGAGTGTAGAGACAACACTCTAACTCTTAATGCATATGACTTGAGTGTAAGACACTCAAGTCATAACTATTATCATATTGTTTTTATATTGATAGTTGGTGGAGTTTATAGAGACAACCAACACACAATTCCATTTTGTACATTTTCAGAGCATTTGATATTCTAGCAAAAGAGAGAAAAGGATTGAGAGTGTCTTCTTTCTTTTTCTTCTTCAAGTGTAGAGAATTCAAATATACACAAGAGTTGTGTGATTTCAAGTTAAAAGCCATTGTTGTACAAGAGTTGTACAAGTGCAAGTCCATCATCCATTGGAGGTTGCTTCCTTGTTCCATACATTCTAGCTTGGTGAGGTTCTTGCAAGCACCTTGGGTCAGAGAGGAGAGGCTTGTGGCTAGAGCATCACCATTGTTAGAAGTCTTCAGTGTGCAACTTGTGTGTTTCAAGCTAGAGGCTTCACATTTGGGGAGCTTGGAGCTTGTAGATCAACATCAACCAAAGCTCATCAAGTGTGCTACCAACTTGGTGTTTTGTAAGTGTTACCAAACCATTAGTTGCTAGGTCTGGTATTATGAATGCATGACTTGGTCGTTTGTTGATATGTTGTCCTTGATGTATGTTTAGCTATATAAGAGTACATGTGATATGATATATGGGCTTAGATAGATTCATGTGTTGATGCAAGAGTTACATATGTTGATACAAGAGTTGCATGCAATTAAAAATTTTAAAATTTCACATGTTTTTGGTTACCTATAAATCTAATCCCTTCACCTTGAAGATCATCCTTGTGCAACTTGTGTGTTTCAAGCTAGAGGCTTCACATTTGGGGAGCTAGGAGCTTGTGGATCAACATCAACCAAAGCTTATCAAGTATGCTACCAACTTGGAGTTTAATAAGTGTTAACAAACCTTTAGTTTCTAGGTTTTGTATTGTGAATGAATGACTTAGTTGTTGGTTAATGTATTATATTATCCTAGATGCATGTTTAGTTATGTATTTTCCATGTAATATGATCTATGGGCATGGATGTGGTTCATGTGTGATGCAAGTGTTGCATGCAATCAAAAATTTTAAAATTCCATACTTTTGGTTATTGCATGATCCACACTTCCTTCAGCTTTCACAAATTTATTATGAGATGATGATTCTCTATGTTCATATCCAATGCCATAGGTATTGCCATGAAACTTTTGAGAAGTTAAAAGAGCATCTATAGTTTTCTTTCCTTTATAAAACTTGAAGATATAATTTTTTAGCTCTAAAACTTCTTTAAAAAGATTTTCATTTTCTTCTCTAGTTTTATCAAATTCACATTTCAAATAAGTAAAAGCTTTTAAATCATTAGATATTTACTCATTTAAGGAAGTCACTTTAGAAAACTTATCTTTCAAATCCTTAAATTCTTTTTTCATTTTTAAAAGCTCTAATTTGTAAAACTTTTTCATTAAAAGTAAATTTTTGTATTTTAAAACAATTTTTCTTACAAAAGAGCTCTCATCATCAAGTTGCTCCTCATCATTATCATTATAATCATCATAGTCATTATAAGATGAATGAGAAGAAGAGGGTACCTTATGATTGTTCTCAAAGGCCATGAAGCAAAGGTTGGAAGCTTTTTGTTGCTCCTCCTCCATCTCGGATTTGGAAGAGTCATCCCAAGTAGCGTTGAAAGCTTTTCTCCTTTCCTTTGCTCCCTTGTATTTGTGCTTGAGCTTAGGACATTCATCTTGAAAGTGACCGGGTCTTTTACACTTAAAGCATATAACTTATTTGGCCTTCTTAGAGCTACTTCTATTGAATTCTTTGTGCTTACTCAAGTTCTTCCTTTTTAAGTATTCCATAAAGCTTCTTGTGAATGATGTGATCTTATCATCATCTTCATCACTTAAGTCTTGTGATGCTTTGAATGCAAGGCTCTTCTTCTTCTCTTCTTTGCCTTGTTGTTCCTCTTCCTTTTACCTTAAAGTAAGCTCATGACTAAGAAGCTTACTAATGAGGATGTCGGTTGAAAGCTTAGAGAGGTCATGTGATTTTTCAATTGAAGTTACTCTTGACTCCCAATAATTATTGGGTAGTACTCTTAGAATTTTGGTGTTGACATCCTCTTTTGAGTAGTGCTTGCCCAACTTCCTTAAGGTTGTCAATAGAGCATTAAATCAATTTGTCATTTCGGTAATGCTTTCATGAGGCTCCATTTTGAATAGTTCATACTTATAGACATGAAGTTGAACTTTCTTGGATCTAACTTAGATGTTGCCTTCATAATGGTTCTCCAAGGTCTCCCGCATCTCCTTGGCTGAAATGCAATGTTGAATTTTCCTCCTTCCTCTCTTAACATGAAAGCTATAAGAACCGACATAGCCCTTTTGTTTTTATGGTTCTCTTCTTTTTCTTCTTGAGACCACTCACTTCTTTCCATTGGAACTTAAATGCCCTCCACTATCTTCATGGGAGGGTTCCAACCATCTAAGATCACATCCCATAATCTAATAGGATCACTATCAAGATAAAACTCCATTTTGTGTTTCCAAAAAGGGTAGTCACTCCCATTAAAGAAGGGTCTATAGGTTTGGAAAGAAAAAGATTCACTCCCTGTGATCTTAAATTCTAGTAATAAAGTACCTAGATTTTAAGCTCTAATACCAATTGAAAAGCCCTAGAGGGGGGGGGGGGGAGGGTGAATAGGGCTAATATATGGTTTAGAGGAAATTCAAAAACAATGGCAAATTTGAAAGGTGTTTAAGTGACATGTTTAGCTAACACACTTAACAACAAGAATGAGGATAATAATAAGAAAGGAAACAATCAACACACATAAAGACACAATGATTTTAAGGAGTTTAGATTATCAACCAATCCTACATCTCCTACCCAACTTATCCCTAAGTTAGGATTTTGACCCACACCAATCTTATTTCCCAAGATTGATACAACTATTTTGTGTGAGCTAAGATTGATACAACTGTTTTAAGGCTCACACCAGATCTTTATAAATGTATTTTTCTTGGCTCATCGCAAACCAATATCCAAGTGTTTTCAAGCCTCACACTTAAACCTTCCCACAAGAGTTTTCAAGGCTAACTCACAATGTTTACAATCAATATGTTTTTATAAAGGTTCAACACTAACCCAAAGAGAAAGAACCTCACCACTCACTTCTTTAGCCCCAAAGAATGAGTAGATGAAAGAATCCTATCTCTAACACTCACCCAACTCTCAGAAGAAGGGTAAATACAAACTCAACAAGAGTTTGGTTATAAGCAATGAGTATTCAAAGAAAATTGTAAAAGAACAAAGCTTGGTTTAATACATTAGCATAATCAATTTGCTCAACAAAACACTCTTGTAAAGCATAAATGAAGTTCCAAGCCTTGTATTTATAGTTAAAGGATGAAAAAATAGTTGTTAGGAAGCATTGAAATCATCCCTAACTTTCTCCAGCATCCATTAATTGAAAACTTGGATTTTTGCTGAAAAAGAGCTCCTCAAAATCATGACTAGTGCCTCATGATCGTGAGGGATAAAAATATATCCATTGGAGTTTTGAATTTTTCTTGTTGGTGTTGCTCACAAGCTACCCATGATCGTGACTTGATGCTCACGATCATGTCCATGCTGCTTACGATTGTGAGCGGCAGACTGTGAGGGGCACAAGATTTCTTCAACATTGTTGCTTGTTTGTCAATTGAATGGGATCAACATGCTCATGATCATGAGCCTCCTTTTTCGCTTAGAAACTTGAATATAATGCCTTCAATTCATTCCATAAGTGTTAGGGATCAATTTAAGGTGTCACAATGAAGCTTAAGGACTTTCATAGAGTTGTAAATCACCATTCATAACTTGCTTTATCAATGACTTAATCTAACTTATAATAACACTTGAACAAACATATTAGTAACACAAAATTGATTATTGAAGTCAAAATAAGGGTTGTCATGCAAAGGGTCAACACTTTATTTTTTCAATGCTTATTTTTTTAATTTCTTCATATTTTTCATTTTAAAATAAAAGGCCATCCGAGATATATAACTCTTGTACTGAGTTATTTTTCATATAGCATTCTTTAATGCTTATAGAAAATTTTACAATATTAGATTTATGTTATCATATACAATCTATAAGTTTATTTTGACGATTATGTTATATGGGAAAGAACAAAAGAAGCAAAAGAAAAAAATCTTAGCATTTAGAGAAAAATAAAGTAGATAGCTAATTTGTAGGAGTTCTTAGTTAATTATATTGTTATTTTGAATTATTTAAGAAAGCTTTTTTAAAAAAATGCAAAAGAGTTATTTTTTTAGGAAAAAAATGTAAAAGAGTTAAAAGAAGAAGTTTTGACTAAATTTATAAAAGGATAGTAGTTGATAGGATTCAAATTCTATATTATTTATTTGTATAAATAGAAAGAGATAGATAAGAAGCGACATTTATTATGGAGTTTTTGCCAAGGTAACCCGATTTGCACCTTCTATTAGCCATTTTTTTTGCTAACAATTGCTTAGTTTTTCTCAAAGCAACGATGACAGAAGTGAAGGTAATTAGCGAGGTTTGAGGTTTTATGAACAAGATTTGAGCCAAAGTAACAATTTTTAGAAATTTTCCATGTTTTTCAGTACCAATGTTTTAGAAGAGCAATGAGCCAGGCTGAGATCGGTCTTAGCTACTGATGAAATGCCTAAAAATGAAAAATATATTGGGCTGCCATTTTTAATAGTGATGATACATGAAAAGTATCTTACCAATCAAAGAAGGACATGTGGAAAATGATTCCAACCACACTTCATATGGGACCACTCATGAACTTTTAGCTTTTCAAAGGTTAAAGCAAAAGTCAACATCACAGGCCACCTAAGCTGAATTCATTTGGAGGACAGAAACTTCATGATCAGGAAATATTAAACCTATTCAGAAAGTGTGTAAATCAACCTTATTCTGGCAAGCATTAAATGCCGCCCCATCAATTATTGTCTCTTAACATCCTCACAATCTTATGTTACAAGGCACTTAAGTACATTGCGAGAGGTGCTGTAGTTGCAGGTGAGTTGGCCAATCAACTCCTTTCTCTTTACCAACCAACGTCGAGATAAAGGACAAGGCTGGGGAAAAGAGGTTATACTTCTTCTACTTATTTTACTTATTGTCCTTCATTCTTACCTTCTTTCATCGGACTTTCAACTCAGTAGATTCATCCATTCTTTATAAGAACACATTATTTTCCTTAATTCACATCACTAGATCCACATAATATTCACCTTTTCTCTCTCTTAAGTTTTCTACTCAGGAGCTTATTAACTTGACCGTCAAAGGGATTTTGGGCTTTTCAAAACTCCTTTGACTCAATTATGTTGCTTACTGTAGGTACTAAGTGCTTAGTTAGAGCTGAGATAATGAAGCACTAGTATTAGAATGGCACCATCTGTGGGAAAAAAAGGGTCATTTTTACTCTAAAATTTTCAATTTTATGTTTTATTATATGGTAGAGATTGAAGGAGTGTTGAAGTAGCAATATTGTGATAAAGTCCCCATTTTCCAGTTATAGAAAAAAGAAGATACATAAGGTGTTTGTTTTTATTTTTAAAGAACTTTGATCCTCCATAATGGTGGGGTTTAATGCCTCTACAAGAAGGAGAGAAGAGGTGCAAGAGGGGAGGAAAATGAGAAGAACGACACGGTCAAGTTCCAAGGCCCCTCTCATCGTAGAAGTGGATGTCAGATTCTTGAAAGATTTACTGGATAAAGTAGACTATATTACAGATATACATAAGAGATAAAAAAGGGAAAGATAAGGTTGGGGAATGCTACATTGATACACTGAATGTAGTGAGGAGAAGTTTACCCTCCATGACAATGAGGAGACTGGTGAGATAAACCCAAGAGCCTCAACCTACTCACAATCATATGGAGGCATGGATAGATATCACCCAAAGTTAAGCAATACAAGATGAAGGTTAGGGGAACTGGTAAAAGAGAAGCGAAGGCATGGTAGTAAAGAAATAAAAACCCATTCTTCCCCAAGATGAACTAAAAAGTGATCATATTCTTATAAGAAAAGGCATACAGGAAGTTATAAAGGGAAGCAGACTTCAGAATCTCAGGCAGGACTGCCGGGTCTTATAGTCAAAGAGATAGGACTTTTTCTCACTCCTTGTCACTTTCTAGTAGATTGGAAAAGGAATTTAAGGAGTTCCTAAAGTGGAGGGAGAGGAAAGTTGACAAAGGTAAGCTTCCCACTCAGGTAGTTAATATCTAATCACCTTTCTATGAGGCGATTTAGAAAGAACCAATCCTTAGTAAGTTTAAGCTTCCAACTCTTCCTACTTATAATAGGACTACTAATTCGAGAGACCATGTCATGAAGTTTAAAACTATAATTGAGTTTTACACGTACTTAAATGCAATCCTCTGTAAGATATTCCCTACCACCTTCGTAGATGCTGCTCAGACCTAATTTAATAATTTGGCCCCAAATACCATGCACTCCTTTTTTGACTTTACTAAGAAGTTCATTAGTAGGTTAATCTTTAGCATTTCTGCGCAAAGAGAGACTTCTTATATGGAGAAAATTGTTCATAATAAATGAGAAAGTTTGAGAGATTATGTAGCTAGGTTTAACATGGAGGCATTGAAGATCCTGAACTTAGAACATTCTAGGGCTATTGGAGCCATCATGAGAGGCATTAGCAGTCCTTCTTTCTTTAACTCTTTGTCTAAAAACAGACCAATTGATCAAACAGCTCTCATGGACAGAGTAGAGAAGTATATACACGAAGATGATGCTTTTCATAAAAGTTGGTTTGTGCCCAAGTGTAAGGAGAAATTTGATGATCCTCTCCTCTGAAGAGGGCCAAAAGGAACCAAAATATATTAAATCAAAAGTTTACTAAGAGACCTTTTACTCCCTATAGGGAGGAAAATTTGACCCTGCTCAACTACTCATTGGGAAGTTCTGATGGTAATTAAAGATAGAGCGTATGTTAGGTGGCCTAAAAATGTGCCTTCAAACCCTAAGAATCATGATCAGAGCAGGTATTGTCACTTTCACAGGTCTACAGGGCACAACACAAATGGCAACTGATGATAAAGATAGAAAGGCTCATCAAAGAGGAACACTTGAGAAATTTTATGAGAAAAGATGATAGACCACTGAGGCTTACCCCAGTAGAAGAAGCCATTACTTCTAGGCCACTAAAGGATAAACAACCTATGCTCCCTGTGAGTGAGTCAGTTTTTATCGGGCACCACAGGTGGTTTACGACTGCAGTACCAGATTAGGCCGAATATGCCTTTAAAAAGGTAGATCGAGAATCCTTTTTTAGGAATTCCCAGAGAAGGCTTGTGTAATTGGAGTTGCCACCCGATCGCTTGGAAATGGGAAACAGATTCCTAGCACTACATAAAATTCATTCCCTTTGTCAGAGATTCTGAGTTTGAGAAGTGGTTTCTACTTGATTATTTCTCATTATACAATATGTAGACACTTATCTCATCACCTTAGTTTTAGTTTTATGGTGGCACGTATAATGAAACATCTATAACGTTCATGATAAGCACACAATATATATAAATAAAGTCATTCACTATAAAAAAATTATGAAAAAAAGGAATAAGGATATAAGGCTTTGATTAGAACTAATAAATACATTTGAAAGATAAAAAAAGGTGGAAAATAAATCTAGTCCTAGGTCTAAAGGGAGATACCAAACTATTCATCATACATCATACTTCTATTCATAAATCAATCAAAAATAACAACCAAATACCAAAGCAAACATAAAGTCAACATTTCACAAGATAGCATGATATATATATTTAGGCATGTTATTTACACCCTAATAATATCAAAGTAGTAAAGGGAGATGCAAATAAAATAAGGGAGGAAAAATGCTATTTAGTCATTATAGGACACAAAATGTGAAAATCCGACCCGAGATATGGTTTTCAAATGGATTATGCAGAGATGCATGTTTTATTTTTATTTTAAAAATGTAATTTTGAATGTACTTTGAACGCCTGGAACATGAAAAGTTATGATGTTACATGAGGGGACAATAAATACATCACCCCGCGAATGTCGTAATTTCGACGCCTCACGCGATTAAGGTCAGACAGGAAATGTGAGAATGTAATATTTTCCTCAAAAGTGTGATCTTTGTATGAAAAGGATGACTTTTTATGAAAAAGATGGTTTTTTTTAACAAAATTGATGAAAGTGTAGGAAATTATGCAACAATACAACCTTGTATGCAAAAATTGCAGCATTCATGAAATGGAAAATTATAAAAATACAAACTTTAGCCTAAAGGTGCAATTTTGACATGGAAAACTATATAAAAATGCAATTTTTAAATAAAAATTTATGTAACAGAAATACAACTTTGACATGGAAAACACAATTCTTAAATAAAAATGATAAAAATGACAAAATGCATGAAATGGTCTAAAATGCAATTTTTTACACTAAAAATGAGAATTTAATATGAAAAATACAATTTTCACACGAAATAACTAAAATGATGAAAATGTTATGAAGATGCAATGTTTTAATATAAAAATGCAAACTTTGCATCATAGATGTTAATTTTGTGCCAAAAATAATAAAAATGTAAGAAAAGGTAAAAAATGCAAGCTTTGATGTAAAAATATGATTTCTAAAGTAAAAATATAAACTTTACATAAAAAATATAAGAAAATGCACAAAAATAAATTTTTACACCAAAATAAAGAAAAATGCTAAGAATATTATAGAAATGTAAACTTTAATCTAGGATCATGATTTTTAAGATTAAAACATGTAAAAATATGATTTTGGATGTTAAAAATGTAAACTTTTAATTATTCAAATAAATGGGTAAAAATTCAAGTGTGAAACCCATCAAAATCATCATGAATGCACAAATTAACATAAAAAATGATAAATCAAACATAGAAAGTAAAGCAATCACTCCTGAAAAATCCCCCTTCTTCTCCTTCATCACATATTATATTTTAAACTGCTTTATGATGAGTGTGAAAAACACTTATTTTAAGCACTATATTTTATTACATCTTAGGCTTAGTTGTTGCATTATTAGTTAGTTTTTAGTTAAATTAGTTAGTTTTGTTATTTTGTCTTAATTAGTAGGATTTAGTTGTTTTTAGATAATTTCTTTTGAATTTTGTTTTGTAGGATGCATTGGGATGGAGATTGGATTAATCCTTGAAGTTTGGATAGGCTAAAGACTCAAGATAAAGAGTTATCTACGTTGGGGATGTGCATGGCCGTGCCTAAGAGTTATTTTTGCCATGTTACAGAGTGGCACGGCCGTGCTAAAATTGAGCACGACCGTGCAAGACACAAGGCTCAGCAATATATTATTTTTTACGCAGCCATGCCATTTTCTTGTGCACCCATGCCTGACTGATGTGACAGCCAACGAGATGATAGTTTTTAGCTGAAGTTTGGATAGAAAGGAACTTATCTCTTAGTTTTGGATTAGATAGAGTTTGGAAGGGGTTATATTACCTTTCTCACTAGGTATTTAGGTCTATAAATGGGACCATTTCATTTTCATTTGAAGGTTGTTCCTATTTTTGGGTTTATTTTTGTTCTAGTTTTACCTTAGTTTCTATTTCAGAATACATTTTCATGTCATTTATTTAGTTTGTAGCAGAAGTGATACTTGGCTTGAAGTTAGAAGAGCAAGGATTCTTGACATCATTTAAAAGGGGTTTTTCTTGTATCACTCTTTTAATTAATTGTTATAATGTTCAGATTGGTTTTCATTTCTTATTTGTTTTCTTTTCTCTTTAACATGAGTAGCTAAATCCTTTTTAGGGTCCTTATTCTGAATTGACCATGTGCTTATTGTGATTATGTTAGGTTGCTAGATCTAATTCATTGGTTGTTGTTGTGCTTAATGTCGTTTTAGGACTGATCAACCTAAAATTGAATTGACACTATATGCTTAATCGAGAGATAGGTTCTGTAGGATATGGCAATGACATATTGATTGCTTAGTTAGTTGAGAGACAGTTAAGTGGATTAATATTGATTAAAGGTTGTGTTTAAAATTGGAATTAAAAGGCATTAGGTTGGTGAGAGCCAGTAAACTTAGTATTAATTAATCTCAAATTAATTATAGGTTTATCTGAGTGGAAAATCTATAATTTCTAAGATCCCTTCAAAATGAATTAGAACTAGTATAGACTTAGTTGGGTAATCAATCTTTTGAAATGGTCTAATTGAGAATAAGAACCCTAGCTTTTAAACCTTGCATTAAGTTTGCGTTTTTACCTATTTTAATTTTAATTTTACTTGTTTGAAATTTCAAACTCTATTTCGTTGTCTAAACAATCAAACATTATGAGTATTGCAATATTCAATCTACAATCTCTGTGGGACGATATCTTTATTTACTACTTGATACGATTCTGTATGCTTGCAGATTTACACTACATCAAGTTTTTGGCACCGTTGCTAGGGATTGCAAGAAATTGATATTGTAAGAAAATTATGTTGCTTGATTTAGACGTTATTTTTAATTTTTGGTTTTGATTGTGGTATTACAGGAATTTGTGTTGTTTGATGCACACACGAAGTGCAAGCAAACAAGAACTTTAGTTAATACCACTTGATTTGGAGTTAGAGAAGACAGCTCGTGAAAAGAAGAAACAAACAGTCATATCAAAGCACTCACTAAGTAAAATGGATGCAAGGGACTTAGAGAATGACCCACTGAGACAACAAGCTCTTCAAAATCCTCAGAATGGTCAGAGAACCATGTGAGACTTTATAAGTCCTAATGTGCAAGGTGATCAGACACCAATTGTAAGGCCGGCAGTAGTAGCAAACAACTTTGAAATCAAGCCGGCAATGATCCAGATGATCCAAAACTCACCATTCAATGGGCTACCACATGAGGATCCATTTCGTCATATGTCCAGATTCTTGGAGTACTGTTCTACCTTCAAGATGAATGGAGTACAACTTAATACAATTCTATTGATTCTCTTTCCATTTTCCCTAATGGATACAACAAAGAGATGGTTTATATGTTTTCCACCCAACTCCATCAATACTTGGCAAGAGCTCTACATAGCTTTCTTTAATAAATACTTACCACATGCAAAGGTGTTGAGGATCAGGAATAAGATTAACTCTTTCTTTCAAAGAGATGATGAAACATTTTACAAGTGTTAGGAAAGATTTAAAGATCTTCAGAAGTATTGTCCACCTCAGTGGATTCCTACATGGGACTTAGTGCAATCATTCTACAAAGGAGTCAATCATACAATTAGAGTCTACATTAATGCAGAAGCTGGAGGTACTATCATGTTAAAGATACCTAAGATGCCTTGGATCTCTTTAAAGAAATGGCCAATACACAAAGTTTGTGGTCTAGTGAGAGGACCATTACAAAGAAGGCTGGAGCCATAGAAGTGGATAGTTTAACCATGTTGAATGCAAAGCTTGATGCTCTGACAAAAAGGATGGAAAAAGTGAATGTGAATGTAGTGTCTACATTGTCTTCCTCATATGAACTATGTCAAGGAGGTTATCCTACCATAGAATATCAAATGATACAAGGGATGACTACAGAGGGAGTCAATTATGTGGGCAACTTTAAAGGACCTCAAAACCAAGTCTATGGAAATACCTACAATCCAAGTTGGAGGAATCATCCAAATATCTCTTGGAGTAATCAAGGAAACAACCAGTGGAGACCATAAGTACCACTAGGATTTGGAGGTCAGAATGTGCAACAACCTCAATCTTAATTTCAATAAGACAAAGGTTCATCCTCTGGGAGTTCAATGGAAAGTAAGATGGAGAAATTCATGGATGTGATGTCATCAAAGATGAGCTAGCAAGATGAAGCTCAAAAGAGGATGGAGCAAATGATCCGAAATCACTCTTCTTCTATTCACAAGCTAGAAGTGCAAATGGGGCAGCTAGGAAATTCCTTAGCAACAAAGAACCAAAGTGCATTACCGAGCAATACGGAGAAGAATCCAAAAGAGCAAGTAAAGACTATCACCTTGAGAAGCAGTACAAAGATCCAAACCCTTAAGGCAACAGTGGAGTATGAGGAAAAGAAGGATGAAGGAGAGAAAAAACAGGATGATGAAAGTGTTGAGACACCAAAAGAGCCAGAAGTGAAGGAGGAAAATAAAGCTAAGCCGAAAGCACCACCAATTCAACCTTATGAACCTCCAGTGCAATATCCACAAAGGTTTAAAAAAAGGAGCATAACCAGAAGGAATAGTGGAAGATGTGCTAGTAAGGGCTGGAAAGTTCATTTTTCCAGTGGACTTTGTAGTCCTTAACTTTGAGGAAGATGAAGACGTCCCCTTGATTCTTAGTATGCTTTTCCTTTACATTGCCAAGGCAATCATTGATGTTTATAATGGAACACTAACTCTAAGAGTAGGTGAGGAAAGTTGTAAATTCAACATCTATCAAGGTATGAAACATTCTTCTGAAAGTGATTTGTGCTTTAGAGTTGATGTGTTGGATGAATGTGTGATTGAAGTTCAATGAAGGAGGTTGGAAAAATGTGATGAATTGGAGTATATTGAGAAGTGTATGCAGGTATAAACTAACCAAGATGAATATTACCTTAAACACAAAACTTCTTTTTCCCAAATTCAATTACCAAACACTGAACATATACCACCCTCAACCATAAAACCACCAAATGTAGATTTGAAACCCTTATCTCAACATTTGAGGTATACTTTCTTAGAGAGAACCAAACTTTACCTGTGATCATATCCTTTAAACTCACCTAAAACCAAGAGGAATTGCTTGTGAGAATGCTCAAGAGGAGAATAAGAGCAATTGGCTGGCAAATTTCGAATATAAGAGGAATAAGTCCATCTTATTGTATACATAAAATTTTAATGAAAGATGGATATAAGCCAACCATTGGAAGGCAAAGGAGGTTCAATCCAAACATGCAAGAAGTGGTGAAGAAAGAGGTGGTCAAGCTATTAGACGCTGGAATCATTTACTCAATTTCAGACAGTTCATGGGTAAGTTC
>CATIWO010031188.1:0-11592 GCA_949673435.1 Macaranga tanarius | reverse complement strand
AAAAATTTGGACAGGTCAAGTAGATCGATGCTTCCCCCAACCCATCATCCAAAAATCGATAATTTCCTCCACCTTCACTTGAGCCGACTTCTTTTCTTCTTCTGTTGCCGAGCCGGACCTAAAAATTGGGTCGGTTTGGTTTGAAATTACGAGTTCGGTCGGTTTCTGTCCACCCCTATATAGGGGTAAAAGTGACAAATTCATGCAAGTATAAGTGTTTAAATAATAGGTTATACACAAGTTAAGGTGTTAATTTGATAAAATTAGAAGTATATAGGATAAAATGATAAATTTATGCAAGTACATGTACCTGCAAATGTATTGTGCCAAAACTAAAGGTACATTAAGATGAAAAGATAATTGAAATAATATTATAATAAAAAAAAATACCAAAATAAAGTCCCACTATTGTGAAATTTCTTATTGCTAGTCTTCAATTGCATTGACATAGATTTTTTAATTTACATTTTAGCGATCCATACGCTACATCAATTGTTTTAATTAGCGATAAATTGACTCTATAGTCTTTGAATGAGTCCGATTGTAGAAAAAGTAGCAAAATTTTTACGACAGAGAAATCAAATTCTATAAAGAAATCCAATCCCATAATTGACAAAAACTTGATAAATATTCAAAATTTTCACAAAAAGAAAACAAATAGAATAAAACATATTAGATATTTATATTTATTAAATGCAAAAAATAAAACAAAATAATAGAGATACCAAGAGACCATCGCCAATCTAAAAGATGATAGGCGGTAGTTAAAACAATAGTTTTTTTTGCAGAAGAACTAAGAGAGAAAAGAGATGAGAGAGCAACTAGGTTTTTTTTTTTTAAAAAAAAATCAATTCTTCTTGTTTGGTAGTTATTTAGTAATGTTGTAATAGTTATACATATTATATTAATTAGCTATCAGTAACTAGCTATTAGCTATCAACCATTAGCAATAGTTATACATATAATTTAAATTAGCTATCAGATACCAATCACCAGCTATCAGCTATCAACATTATCAACAATTTAGTTAAAATAGACCATATATCATCAATATTTTACCTGAAAATTTAAATGTCTATAAAGTTATGGTGGGCATGTAAATTATTTCGTTCCTACAAGTGCTTCAATGGAGAGAATTTTCTTTTTAATTCTATTCAATAGGCAAATACACCAATGCAATCAACTAGTGGTGCAACTATTAGGAGAGGTGTGGGTAAATGATATTGGAAGAGACAATGTAAGGGGCAAGGGTGTTGGCGTACATTTTTGGAAGGGGCAGAGATCTAAAAAGAGGTTTGTCTTTAACTATTGTTCATATTACAACATTGAATTCGTCAGCTGAAACAATTTTGCTGCTATAATTATAGAGTATATGTAATGGAAAATGGAATATTAATGGAGAATGTGTAAGTGCTAGCTTATTTTTCGATGTGAATATTGTGTATTAAATAAAATAAATATTTACACTCAAGACAAGCCAATACCATTAGTAAGATCAATAGTAATTATTGAGGATTTAGGCTTCAAACTACCAAGTTTGCGAGGGAATTGAAAACGTGTTCTATTATTAGTTTGTTATTCAAAGTGAACATAATTTGCAATAATCAATAAGAAGAACATAATTCATTTTCAAATTAACTAAGGACATTAAGGGTTAAATAGGTCAAAAATAAAAGTTTAGATGTTACATGGAATAAAATAAAACAGTTCAAGGATGAAGAAGAATAATTTGGTAAAGTTTAGGGTGAAATTATGCATTTGGCCTAAACACAAATATTAGGGTTCTGTTATGCATAAAACCCTACTTCGCAGCTCAGCTTACAGAAACAGGAAAAGAAAAAAAAGGACAGAAATCAGTAAAAATGGACAAGAACATGATGCAAGGACTTGAGAATTTACCTGAAGAAGATAAGGCTCGCATGAGCCTCCTCTTTGAACAGCTTCAAGTGCGTGACTCGTATGTAACCTTTCTTTTTCTTTTTCTTGTTTATTCATTCATTCACACATTTCTCTGCTCTGGATCTGTTCTTTTAGTTAACAAACTGTAATGGGTTGATGGGTATTTGTTAAAAAGTGAATGTAATTTTTTATTAGAATTTATTCCAATTTATCAACTGATCTGGGTTTTTTTTTGGTATTGGAAATGGATTAGTTATAGTTCTTGGGTGATTCAAAAGCGTCTGCCTTGATGGGTTTGTTCTACTCTGCTATTATCTGTGTTTTTTCATCTCATTTTCATATAAATTAGGTTGATGACACCATTGATGTGGACTGGAGCTAACTCTACTTTGTTCTTTTCTTGAAAATCAATGCAATGGCAATAAGTGATGTGCAAGTTTGAATCTTTGTAGCAGGGTGATGCATTGCTCATTGTATTGGGCCATTGAGTATTGACTATAATTTATTATGAACTGTTTATGACCGTGCGTAAGTGTTTGATTGTAGTTGAAATGAAAATCTTAAGCTTTTTTAGGGGCTGCATTTTATTTTGTTTAATAGAATGCTATTTTTTCCTCCCCTTGCACTGCTGTTTCTGTAGTGTTCCTTTTCTGAATCTGAAAGAAAGGTGTGCTTTTATAGGTTTCGGGGTTTATGGCTTCACCTTGTGGCCTTGTATGCCGCAGGTTGCATGATTAGTTTTGTGTGTGTAACCTTATTTATGTGAAGCCAGAACAATGTTCTCCTTAAAACCAATGCAGCTTGTGTTGCAGTTGGACGTTTTGGGAATGACATTTAATTATCACTACTCTCAAATTGACATTTCTTTTTCTTTTGTTATTGGGTATGGATAAGAGGGTGAAATCTAAAAATGATGCACATCAATAGACATAGAACTGGTTTGCACTTCATATGGAAACTTACTGGTAGCTGCATGTGCCTAGGCTACCGAGAAAATTGCTCAATGAATTTTCCACTTGAGAGTTCCCCTCAATGTATATATACTTTTTGTGCTTTTGTTAGTAGCCGCATTTCTAGTAACAGATGCTGTAGTTCTTCAGATTTTGCTAGAAGGTTCTGTAGCCAAATGGCAAGCACCATGTATCTGTGAAATGAATTTGGATTTATTGGTCCAGATGTATAAGTGTTCAACAAAAATTTTACTTAAAGGTTTTATACATGAAGCATGTAAAAAAGTGCATCCTCATCCTAAATATGGCCTATATGAGATGGGATTGGATTTTCTAATTTTTGGCCCCCTGTATGTGTATTTGCAGTATGAGGATGTATAATTCAGTTGTGGAGAGATGCTTCATCGACTGCGTGGACAGCTTTACACGCAAATCTCTTCAAAAGCAGGAGGAGACGTGTGTCATGAGATGTGCTGAGAAGTACCTTAAGCATTCAATGCGTGTTGGCATGAGGTTTGCAGAGCTTAACAATATGGCTGCAACACCAGACCAAAGCAGCTAAAACAACCATGGATTAGTTCAAAATGCCTTTTGCTTGTTGATTGTAGAATCTGATTTGGTTAAATAGAATGTTTCTCTTTCACTTTTCGCCGATTTTTCCCTTTGGGGGTCATAATTGTTGCTTAGATTTGCATCCTTTATAATAATGTAAGGCACAATAAACATCCCTACAACACCATATTATTTTATCATGGTAAATTGGTAATGGATAGAGGTAACTTAATCAATCTAAAACAGAATTAACTAAACATGCCTCTTAACAGGACGACTACAAAAGTTGTTGCTGCAGCTTTTGCAGTCTCATTTCGAATTTGGAATTCATGTGTTTCTACTAACTCGTAAATGATCCCTATAAATCACCAATTTTTCTCGATGGGAAAAGATGAATTTGAACCGACTTTGGTAGCATTATGTTCTCCTGATGCATCTCTTCAAGAGGGTCAACTCTTGTGGGGATTTTATTTAGTTTTCCTTGACATATGGTCTACCATCAAACAGAACAGACCTACCACTGCAGATGAACCATATGGTTGTACCATTAAACAGAACATACCACTGCTGTAAGATTTGAAGTGTTTTTATGTGCAAACCACAGATGCTGTATCTTCAGTTTATGTGGAAAGAGTGAGAACCACCAAACGACAGAATCCAGCTAATAGAGAAGGATCAAGCTATTTCTTTTAGTTAGAACAGAAATATCATATAATCAGCTTTTATTTTGACGTTACATTACTTTATCCAAAAAAAAAAAAAAAAAAGACAACACATAAACTTGAAATGAAAACGGTGCTTCTTACAAGATAAGAAAGAAAGTAATTCATAAGCTGGTTACACACAACATCCATTCTCTCTTTTTCTAATAATTTTTGAGAAGAAATTTGAGACAAACAAGTCTGCAGACATGTAAGGAGGACAACTGAGACAAGAAGTACTTCAACTTGGCATCACTGTGGGCTCTTTTGCTTATAATCTGGACCCAGATCACCTCCAAAAACCTGCACAAATAACAAATTTCACCCATAAGCTATTGAACAATCTGTCTCATAAACAGTCAGCAGTCTCATGTAATTTTACACCACAGCATTTGAAAATCCTGTAGGAAAAGAGTCATTGGTAAAATTTCTGAAAAAGTTATTTTCCTAATTATCCATTTTCGTCACTTCTTGTTTCTTTAAGCCCATCTAGGGGTGTAAACGAGCCGAGCCAAGCCAAGCTTTGTCTACCTCGGGCTTGGTTCATTTATAAACGAGCTGAGCTCGAGCTGAACTCACTGTGCCACTTGTTATTCGCAAGCTATTCACAAGCCTAAACGAACCTAAAGTAATTTTAAAAAATATAAATTATAAATTAAATTTATTTATTAAAAATTTAAATATACATAATTTTCTAAACAAATTATAATATATTTAATAAAAATGATGATTTTATTCTAATAATATACTTTTTAATTTTTTTTTACGTTTATCACGAATAAAAATTTATATATATTATATATCTAATATCAAATTATTAATACATAAAAATTATGAGCTAACTCACGAGCTTTTACTCGAGCCCGTTCACGAGCTTCACAAGCCCAGTTTTGAGTAGCTTGAGCTTGACTCGTTTATCAAACGAGCTTCAATATATGAGCTAGAACGAGTTTTTATT
The DNA here is from genome assembly GCA_949673435.1 of Macaranga tanarius. Lineage (NCBI taxonomy): Eukaryota > Viridiplantae > Streptophyta > Magnoliopsida > Malpighiales > Euphorbiaceae > Macaranga > Macaranga tanarius. The sequence goes on along the minus strand of CATIWO010031188.1, from coordinate 6,532 downwards.
GAGCCGAACTCTAAGTAACTCGCGAGTAGCTTGGCTCGTTTACAACCCTAACTCCATCTTAAAAAGCTGTTAGCCTAATAGACCTAAAAGCATATTCAAGAAAGGGAACAGAAATCAGAATCATGAGCATCTAAAGTAAAATTTAAATCCTAACGAATACTCTGGTTAAGAGAGATTAAATACTGATAAACAGAAAAGTAAACTAGTGAGCATAAGTAAATTCTGATAAACACGGGTAAATGTTGCTAATCCCACATCCCTTCCCACCTCAAACCCAATAGGATTTAAACCTAAGACTTGAAACAAAATCTCATTTCTTTAGCGTTTAGGTACCTACTTGGTAACAACTCAAGACACAATTATTTCATCTAGTTGTTGATTAGATACAAGAGAAAGCCCTTGTCAAATTTTGTTAGCATTGTCAGCTAAAAGAAATAGTGTTTTAAGTGTTTAACTATGAGACTGGACTAGCACAATAAAGAAATAAAAAACATTAAAAAAATCAATCTCTTATGGTATTTGAATAGTTACTGTCTTAAATTTGCTAATCCTCTCTATTCCCATATGACTTATGTATTTAAATAGACTAATAGACAACAGATAGCAATTCGGCTAAGTGAAATAGTTGCATATAGAATTGGCCCGAAATAAATACTGGTGTAACTCTGAATACAAAATACTGGATAAAAGAACTGCCATGAACAGATCTTTAGTTTGGGAATTGAAAACATAGTGAGGGTCAATTCATGAATAACAGGACCTCCCAATAGAGATTTAGTTAACTACTTTGCTATGGACAGATAATTTTGGTCATTAAATTCTTGCCATCAGTATTACTTGTTTAGTTTCCATAAAGAGAGCAATGAATCAAAAGCTTAGCAAAGACAGGTCTTAGTAACCATGAGATGATTATCTATGTCACATTGATTATGCATTGGGCTAGCTTTGTTTACCCTCAATTATATGTTCTGAGGATTGCTTGTAAACCATGAAAGTATTTCCAAGTACTGATCAAGTGTACAGCGTTCTAGCTTAATTAGTTTAGTTGGTTCATTATAATCTAGCTTAATTAGTTTAGTTGGTTCATTATAATTATCAAAGTACTTAATAGTGAAACCAAACAAAATAGAACAATGTCGACATACAACTCTATCTTCATAGACAGTTTAAGACGAGTATACATGAACATATAACAGGGCATGAATTCATTTCATCAGTAACATATGACATAAAAGACACAAGGAGGACTTAAGGTTGTCCATTTGAGATAATAAGAAAGGAATGTACATGGCAGGAAAGCACACAGATATTTAAGATTAGTCAAGTACATTGCTTGCATATGACAAATCAAACAAAGAGCTAGAATGCTCAACTAGGACTCAGGAATATTCATTTCATTACCTTTACTAGCAATAGTTCACTCATCCTCTTCATGATGGCGCTTCTTGCTCCTCTTCTCTGACCGTTTTGAACCCCTCCCAACCCGGGAATCATCAGAGCCATTCACATCAGAATCGGATGGGGATGCTGCCTTCCTGCTCTTGCGCCTTTGCCTTCTACCAGAGTCCTCAGACGTGTCCGAATCAGAGTCATCAGAATACCGATGACTTCTTCTCCTCCTCTTCTCCTTCCTACTCTTCCTCTTATGCCTCCGATGATCTTCCTCTTCCTCATCAGAAGACTCATCCCTCTTTCTCCTCTTCTCCCTCCTCTTTTTCCTTTTAGCTTCATCTTCATCTTCAGAATTACTGCTACCCCTCTTCTTACTCCTCCTTTTCTTCGACCTCCCTCTTTTCCTCCTCTCACCATCATCAGAATCCGACTCATCTTCATCTGTATCCCCTTCCTTCTTCCTTGTTGACCTCCCTCTGCTACTTCTCTTCTTCCCATACCTTTCAGCAATGATCCTCTCAATCTCAGAATCCACATCAGAATCCGAAGTCTCACTCTCCTCCTCCTCCTCCTCACTCTCCTCTTCCTTACTAGCAATTTTCCCATTCCCCTTTATCCTTTCCAACCCAGATAAAACCGCAGCCTGAACAGCATCTGGGTCTTTATCTTTACTATCATCCTTAATACTCAAAAAGTTTCTACACTGAAAAGCAAGATGACCAACACGGCCACACTTCTTACAAGCCCCACGAGCCTCATCAGCATTAGACCCAGTAATACGAGCAAGTGCAAGGAGGCCTTGGAAACTCGCATAAGCATTCTCAGCTTCAGGTTCAGAAGCATTTGAAGTGGATTTTTTCTGGGAAGAAGATTTCGAATCATCCTTATTAGGTGCATATGGATCATACCCAATTGCACTCTGCCATATACCATGAGTTTGCAGGGCAGCACTACTGTGTACCCTATTGTTCGCAGGCATGCGAACCCTACCTGCTGTAGCTGGCATCTTGAATTACAGATATTATATCCAACAACAAACTGCAACCCAGAAAAGAAAAAACAAAAGGGTATCTATCAAAATCACTAACAAATTAAAAACACAAAAAAAAAAAAAAAATCTAAAATTTCTATCAAAATCTCACAAACAATTTAAAGAAAAAAAAATCTAGGGTTTCGAGATTTGAAGATTGAAAAATTAGAGATAAATATGCAATCAATCAAGAAACTAATAGAGAGATTAATCAATCAATCGATCAATAATTGGAGAGAGAGAATTATTATTATTATTATTTTTACCTGTAGAGATGATGAATAAGATAAACGGAAAGAAGGGGCAATTCAGAGAAAAACAGGAAAATAAAAGGAGGAGGATAAGAGGAGCAAAGAAAAAAAAACACTTATTTATAATTAATTTAATTAACTATGATTTTAAATATTTTTCAAACTCAATTTATGATTTGTTTTTCTTTGTCTATATTTAATTCAAATTTGAAAGTCGGTGATTTTCTTATGTAACAAACAAAATTTGAAAGTCGGTGAAATAATTTATTTCCGTTGTAAAAAGAACATGTCGGTGCTTTAATTTCATTTTCATAAAAAATCTTTATTTATTCTAATTGTATTACATTTAATTCTTATATTATAAGTCGGTGAAATTTTTTTATTTAATAACTAAATTTATAGTGTGACTCGTGGGGGCGAAACCACAAAACATGCCATCTTTTTCATTTTTGATTTCATTTTTCATCTTGTATAAATTTTTATAATTGTGAGCTTTTATTTTAATTAAAAAATTAAAAAAATTTTGATTGATATAAGACATAGAGTAGACAAATAAAGTTGGTGTAATTAATGAACTATGTTATAATATTTTAATAAAAAATTATATAAATTTTTTTTATAGCATTTACAAAAAAAATTATAATTTATTTTTTCATCAATTTTACAAATTAGTAAAATTAACCTTCAATTAAAATATATTTAATGGACAGTTAATGTATCTATTAGTGAAGTTCATTTTCTAATATGTAGGATTTCCAAGTACTGAGTGGATTTGAATAATTACATTAAGAACCTTAACCTTTTTATTAACTTACGAAAATAAATTTTAATAAAATATTTGAATAATTTTAATTAAAAATTAAAAATTTATTAAAATTATTAGAGTAATTTTAATAATATAAATAATATAAAAAGTGTGAAATTCAATGTTTTATTATTAATAAAACATTTAAAAATTTTATAAAATATAAAACATAATTTAACATATACATAATTTTAAGATTAATTTAACTCCAATTTGATATAATTAAAATTAAAACTAAAATTATTAAAAAAAACATATTTTTTATCTTTATATTCATGTATTTTATTATCAAAATTTTTTTAATTATGTTTTTAATAATAAAATATGAAAAATTCAAAAAAATATATAAAAATATGAAAAATTCAAAAAGTAGTTAGAAAATTTTTATAATAAAATTGGTGGGTATGAATGCACAGGCGTACGGAATTGTTGCAAGTTATAAATTAAGATATCGTTCCACAGAGATTACAAATTGAGTACTGAAATACTAAATGCATTTGTTTGTTTAAACACCGAATTTTGGATTGAAAATTAAAACAAAATTAATCAAATTAAATATTAGGGTTTTTACACTCAATTCAACCATTTCTTAAAATTAATTAAACATCTAAGTCTAAGCTAATCTTGATTCATTTTGAAAGCATTTTTTAAAATCATAGATTTTCCTCTCAGATAAACCTATAATTGACTGAGTAAAATTAACACTAAGTTTTATAGCTCTCACTAACTAAGTATTTCTTAAACCCAATTTTAAGCACAGCTTTTAATCAATATTAGTCACCTAAATGTCTCTTAACTAAGTAAGCAACTAATAAGTTATTGTTTAAATCTAATAGAACATATTTCTCGATTAAGTTCTAAAGTATGAATTCAATCTAAGGGTGATCAATCCAAAGATGACATTAAGTCTAACAACAACTAATGAATCAAGATCAACAACTTAGAATTAATCACAATATGCACATAGTTGAATTGAGCTAAGAACCCTAAAAAGGAATTTAGCTACTTATAATGAAAAATAAAGAAAGAGATGAAGTATAGAAGACAAATCTAATCATTATTTAAAATTAAAAGAGTTGATAAAGAAAAACCCCCTTCACAAATGATGTAAGGAAGCTCATTCTCTTCACAACTTCAAACAAACTCTACCTTCTAATATAAGAAAAAACAAAGACTAACAAAAGAAAAATTGTTCAAAGGATTCTTAAAAATGACAAAAGATATATCCCAAATGATATAATGAGGGTCCTATTTATAACCTTAGCTCCCTATCTCATAAGGTTATAAAAAACCTTTCAACCCTATCTAATATCATCTGCAGCTTTAAATCTAAGCTTGATCTTATCCAATCATCAGCTTTAAATCCCCTTCTGATAGGCTGTTGTCATGCTGGGCACGGCCATGTAAGAAATGCACATGGTCGTGCATCATGCTTATACTAAAATGATCGTAATCAGGCACGTCTATGAAAAAATCATACACAGTTGTGCACTACTGTTGAGCTGCTTTTCTTTGAATCAGGCACGACCATGCAAGAATGACATATGGCCGTGCACCACTGGCTGCGAGAAAACTCCCCTTATTGATATGTGTCTCCACCCAAAGCTTTGTCTTTATCTTAATCAACTCCCTCCAATGCATCCTACTTCCAAAAACTAAATAAAAATTATCTTATTCAAACAAAAATCAAATAAATTCTAACAACTAACAAACTTATGCAAATTATCTAAAATAATTCAAATATGCAATTAAATAAATCTAAAATCTATAAAACAAAGTGTTCAAAATAATATATTTTTCACACTTATCAAAAATACATTTTTTATAAATTAGTTTTAATTTTTAATTCTATCAAATTGGAGTGAAATTAATATAAAAAATAATTTCATCAATTAACAATAATAGTTATCCTTTTTTTAGTACATTATTTTGAATTTTTATATTTTTGTATTTTTCTAAGAATTATTTTAAAAAATACATATACTTTGGCGCTTTTATAATTTAATCATATATTCTCAAATTTAGCAATTTTATGATTAAACTTTTTTAATTTTTGCAATTCAATGTACCTGTTATTTTTTTGATAATTGGGTGATGACGTGTCAACCGGAAATGCATATATTTTGTAACATTAGATAACACCTTAACTCAAAATCAAAATGTAACGTTTTGAAACTTAAAAAAATGTTGTATTTTGAGAAATTAACTCCACCCAATCTAAGAAAATGGAAGCCCTAATTTTAAAAATGCATCGTTTTTAAAATTTTAAAACATTGCATTTTCATTTTGAGTTAGGGTGTTATCTGATGTAGCAAACTATATACATTTATGGTTGACACGTCATCACTCAATTATCGAAAAAACAACCGATGCATTGAATTATAAAAATTAAAAAAATTCATGCAAAAAATTGTCAAATTTAAAAGTATATGATTAAATTGTAAAAAGCACCAAAGTATATGTTTTTTTTTTTGTAAGTAACCCTTTTTCTAATTCAAAAATATATGTTAAATTATGTTTTTATTTTTTTATAAAATTTTTAAATATTTAAGAATATTTTATCAATAATGAAGTATTGTGTGACGCCTACAACTAAACCATACACATGGCCATTCACAAATAAATATACGTGGTACAATCAAACCTCCACACCAGGCATAATAAATTTAATCGATAAAAGGTACTTTATATAACCCATACCCGTAAATACAAAGAGTGATTAGCATACACACATATGAACAACTCAATACAATGCTACAATAAAAATGCTAAAATGCATATGGATGATGATGGTCGGATACACCATAGCTCGCTTCGGCCCACCTAATGACTCCGACGCAAGTTTTAAGCCCTTAATCTAATCAAGTCCTGAAAAGTTTCAATAGCAAAGGGGTGAGCTTGTAACTCAATAAGCAACTACGAATACAGTTACACACATACACTAAACACATATGAAATGAGTTGATGAAGCATATAATCACATATATAATTTTACATTCTAATAGTAATATAGTAGTCTTAGAAGCCACTTTACTAAAAAATGACCTGGAGTGC
>CATIWO010031175.1:0-22172 GCA_949673435.1 Macaranga tanarius | reverse complement strand
ATATATATTATAGTACACCAAGTGGCTTGCACCTCACAAGTGCCAATATTCACAATGAATCATAAACACATTCTCAATCAACTAATTCATATTCTCATCAACAATATAAATATACATATTTTCATCATGATTTCTCACAACAACATATATATATATATATATATATATATATATATATATATATCATACTTTCTTACAACAACATATTTATATATATATCATATTCAACAATCTTGCCACTTAAATGGCATACATAAATTAATATAGTTAAATAACTACAGTTACTTAAAAATCACTACATGTAAGTATTAAATTAATAATTACTTACCTCAAGCCTTCAACTCCTTTCTCAATAAAAGCTCCCCCTATTGAATAGGGTTTCCTCTAACTCTATCAACTCCTACATACAATCATGTGCCAATTTCAACAAGCAAGCATAGCAATTCACCCTAAAATCATAAAAAAGACATCTAGATGCTTAAAGTTCAACATACCTAAATAATTCACACACATGTCTAAAAATTATAAAAATATTACCGAACCTAGACTATGAGTCTACTTCAAATCTCAACTAGAATTACTTAATTTGGACATGTATGGAATTAATTATGGATTTTTGATTGAATCCGGGCAAAATAAAGTTAACAGCAGGAGCCTGAAAATGTAGAGCTATGCCGATCAGTCTTAATAGTAAAATCAGCCCTAGCACAAAACATAAAAGCTGTAGAGAACTCTCTGAAGTTTCGGGAGTATAAAACCTTGCTCAAAATCAGAGGTCTACAACTTAAGTTATGCTTAAAACACTAAGATTGATGCAAACAGAAAAGAGAATCCGAATTTTCAACCAACCAAACCTAACTTCAATTAACAAAAATAAATGCAAGACTTACAAAATTGATGCTGCAATCACTTTTAGATCTTCTAAAGCTCTCCAATATGATTCTTAGTTAAGTAGAGAATTCTCATAATCTCCTAAAGCCTCTCAATTTTTTCTCTTCTTCTTCTCTACACTTACTCCACACTCTCCACCTAAACCAACACACACATATACACACATACAATATTCACCAATCAAAATATACCATTTGCCCCTTCAAAAAGTCTTCCTTAATAATTACATATCCTCACTAATCTTCATAATAATAATAATAATAATAATAATAATAATATAGATAATTATCAATAATCTCTATAATATCTTTTAATAAAATAATACAAACATATCACCCAAAATATTTCTCCATCCCCTTAATGAAATTGGATTATTACCTCATAATCCATCACTTCTTATTTAGATAATTTAGTGCCAACTTATCTTACAATTAAGTCCTATCTCAACCATAAACATATACCTCAACCTAATATGCAAACCAAAGCTCTACTCAACATGTCATGAATTACTATGCATAAACAGTACTTCCAAAAATATGTGTGTTACAGTTCTCCCCTCCTTATAAAAATTTCATCCTCGAAATTTATGACTTACCTCACCACTTTCAGAAACAAATACGGGTATTGAGTCTCATTTGTTCCTCTATTTCCCATGTTGCTTCTTTAGGTGAACAATACCTTCACTTCACTTTTACTATGGGAATCCCTTTATTCCTCAATCGCTTCACCTTCCGATCTATACCGTTTCAATATTACTACGTGGAATACATCATAAAGAGACAACAATTCTCTTGGTAAATCTAATTTATGTGTCAATGGTCCACCTTTTTTATAATTTCATATTGTCCACATTTTTTGGACTAAATTTTCCCTTACCTTCTAAACCTTAAAATTCCTTATTTAGCCTTCTTAAAGCTATACAATCTTCCTCACACTCAATTGAGACTTAAACCAACTTAAAGACACTCCAAAAATATACTTACCCTTATCAATTCAATTCATTCATAATTGTATGGTTGTCAATCAATCACGAGTCTCAAATATTTATATTCATCCTTTTATAGTCTCCATAACTATTTCATACAATAGATCTCATTTATAACGTAAGCTCAAAGTATATATATGTCCTCACATTATTTAATATTCTTATATTCACCCTTTTATGACACATTTAGTACTCTCAATCAACTCATATATATAGAATTATATATAGTCAAATATGTGCATTTACACTGCATCGTTTCCAACATCCTCAATCATCAATTCCATACTAGAAAAATATAAATATACTGAATAAGCAGTTGAGCATACTTCACATAAATTTCAAATCTCAGTACTATAATTAATAATTGCATTCATTTCAACAATAAGGATAACATCTCGCAATAATTCACATAAATGCACAAGTTCCCACTTCATATCTCAATCTCATTACTGATATCATTTACCTTGTTGATGGACACTTAGCCAATCGACTTAATCAATTTCACATAGTCGATGGTCACAAAGCCAATCGATATATTAAGATCATTTACACCTAATATAATTGCATTTCACAACACAACTCAAGTAATATAGTACATCTAAAATACTTATCACACAAGGATAACGAACAAGTGGAATTCACGCATTTCCTTTGTTATCAATGTGAGTTTATATCATTCATGTGCATTCCTATTAATAATAGTCTATAAACAATTCCAAGTTCACAATATACTCACTTGGTATCTCATACAATTAATACCTAGTTCACATATAATTCTTAATATATCAATTCTTAAATAAGTTTAATATTCTATTGACAAAATGAACATAGCCTTACATCTCATTCATTAAATCTAATAACTACTTACTAAAATACTATTCACCTCAACATTCAAATACTATCGAAGAATCTTACTCATTAATAATATAGGTACATCTGGTATACCAATCAATCCAAACGCTATAAGCACAAATTCATACCATCCATTTCCAGTTTTGCATACCATACTTGAAAATAAAATATTTTATCATTCTAAATTGCTAATATCTCAGTTTCAAATCTATCTTCTAAAATACTATTGTATCTCTTAATTAATCAAGCAACTGTTCATTTCTCCATTACGGATAATTATTCTTCACTAAAATACTATTCAATTGTCTATATTTATTACCTTACCTCATACTACTATCCTTTCTCTTATAAACTGAATTGATGGCCCTCATGAAGAAATATTCTCTCAAACAATCTACCTTTTAAAATTCTGCCAATTCTATTAATGTGTACAAAGTAATCCATATGGGTACAGCCTTCGGAATGATTCCATTTTCAACCTATTATTCGGTGCAAAAGTAATTCCGATATTTCGTCTAAAACACATTAAGGAATTCTCTGATTATAAGTACATCCATTACCCTTGAACTAATCTTTATCAATTCTTTAATATCAATAAATAAGTTTCATGCCTATCTCAATCTATATGGAAAACAATTATAGTTAAAATCAAATAAACATGCACAGTTTTCATTTACCTACCATCAATACATAATCACCCATCATCATCTAAATAACTTCTTACTCATCTTCAATCACAGATTATATAATTACAGCTGAAATCCAACTAGCATGCATAATCTCTCTTTTAATTACTGTCTCTATCTTTCTCTGTCTTCAAATATCCATACCCACCTTCTTTATATGTCAATCTATAATGATACTATAGTTTTATACCTAATCAATTCCTGAAATAATACTATACTTCTTCCCAATTCAATGACTATTGTAGTCTGCATATTAGTCATATTGCTCTACTATTTGGAAATAAAATCTCATCACTAACTTTACTATCACAACATTCCAACCATTGAAATATATATACCATATCCTTAATAATGCAATTGTGTCATATATACGTAATGTATACCTATATAAATGATCATCAAGTCTAATTTGTATTACAATATTGAATTCCTTTTTCTTTATTATCTTAGATTCCACTTGGTTTACTACTGATTTGGAATGTTTCCTTCCTTATACCACTTTATTTAATTAGCTAAGAACTTTCCACAGTTTTCTTTAATGAACAATCTCTAAAGAAATGCTCCACCTGCTACACTAGTAGTAGACATCAAGTCTAAGGCCTTAAACTTTTTTTTCAGATGGATTCTATCTCAACTATATATAAATATTGAAACTGATGCACTGCTCATAAATTTATTAATGCCTTTTTGACTTTTAAGTCTACTATAATCTCTGTTATATATTTTTCCCATATTTAATGATTTCATATTGTATACATTAACCTCACATGGTAGTTACTTAGTATTCCACTTCTATCATACCCATACCATCATCAACATTTCATATCACAACCTATAGATCATAACTCATCCATTGTGCACAAGCCTTTTTCATAAGAACCTAATAACAAAAGCACAATTTACGAGAAATCTACTAAAAATTTGGCAGAACCTCTCCTAAAATATAGATATCTCCCTACTAAAGTAGGGCCAATCCTACAATAAAATAACTACACTTTTATAAATAATCTCCATTAGGCTCAGTTATCCACCACACCATAATTACATTTAGCTAAGCCTCACCAATATACTATTATTGGTAATACATGAATATTGCTAATATCACAATACATTCATATTAATCTTCACATCATAAATATATATCGCAAATAATAATCAATCTTTATACACATATTACACCTTCACATCAATATAATATGTCATTAATAATTCTAAAGGGCACACTCATTTAATCCATATATTTATTTAATATCACATCACATATCTTGCTCAAACAACGACACTGCATAACTAATTCTCCTTTCATCAGTACTTATTAATGCAATTCTAGAATTCTTGCCGCACTTTATAACCATTCCTCTTCTATGGCAAAATCACTAGTACCCATAAAAATCTTTGCACCTTCCCCTCTTATCTTTTCATAGTTCTTTATCAACAATGCTATTTACTTGCTTTTAACTCATTATTCTCATCTTTTAATCCATTCACTAATATACAAGAACATACATCTTATGGAGGGGTTATAAATAAAAAAAAATTATTCAAACTCATATAAAGCATGCACAAGTATTTGTCTAAAATTTTACTTTGATGACTCATTTGGCCGATGGTTTGAGCTCGATGTCCTTCCATCCTGACATATGCAACGCATATCAAATGTATGTCATCTATGACTTATGCATGATATGCCATGAATGGAACATGTTCTCAAGTCCCGAGGAAATCTAATTCCCGCTCTGATACCACTTAATGTAGCACCCTCCAGGTACCGCATACAAGTGTCATAAATTACAACCAACACGTGACATATGAAAAAGTTTCTCAATAAAGATAGGTATACATAAATAAAAACTCTTGTTTGATATATTGAAAATACTTATACAAGTATTACATAATATTAATATATACAATTAAACTTGAATACAAAATGCCCAAATGCTATGATGATGAGGATGAAGATGTCGACACTAAGCCTGCCTTTGATCGATCTGAGCTCACAAAGAAATCTACTTCAAGCTTTCTAATCAATCAAAGTCTGAAAATTATAATTTGCAAAGGAATGAGCTTGGGACTCAATAAACAATTATTAATATAAGCATACATATAGTTCTTCTCAAGAACTAATTAATCCAAATAAAAAAATTGTAAATAAGTGAACTTTGGTCTATACGGTCTAAGACACACCTGTTTCTCAACTCATGTACTCCTCGGTCTAAAACACATTCATACACATGGCTATGAACACGCCTGTGTTCTTGTCCGTGTGTCTCTCGATCTAAAATGTACAAATTTATAATGTCATACACGGTCATGTACTCAACTGTGTTGATCTCGGCTCGAATTACACAATTTCACAAATTAGTACACGTCCATGTACATGCCCGTGTACTAGACCGTGTAGCTCTCGGATATAAAAATGCCATATGTAACACCACCATGTTTTACTTAAAATAATCTGTATCTTAACACACAGCTCGCGACACGCCCATGTCTCGGCCTGTGTTCCTCTCGGGTTCAAATGTTGCATTTATATACAGCCATGTCTAAATCTAAAATAAACCATGTACTCACATACGGCTCAGGACATGCCCGGGTCTCAACCTGTGTCTCGACACACGGTCAACCACATGCCCATGCTCCAGCTACACTGTTTGAGACACACCCGTGTCTCTAACCATGTTTCAATATGAAATTCAATTCTCAACATACATATCATCAATATCACACTCCTGATAAATACTGCACATATAAATAGGTGTGTATAATCATACTACAATCCACAACATCTTCACAAATCTCATAACATCAATAGCAATTTAACAATTGTTAACATGAACATATATGGGTGTATATACTCAATATTTTATACCCCACCATAATCATCACATTAAATTCACATCATAATTCGTACATTCAACATATATGCGAATATGGTGCAACAATACATGTTTATACAAGTTAGTATTCGGCCGGAGCTCTCAACACACGTCACACACGTTTCACATAAATCTCACTTCTTTTCTTTTCCTTTTCTTTTTCTTTTTCTTTTTCTTTCTCGTATCTTTATTTTTATTTATATATCCGTAGTCAGTCCTGAGACTCTCTACCCATCTCAGTCTCAGATATCATACGTATACGCATATATATATATATATATATATATATATATATATATATATATCACATGAATGGCCATACCTGAGACTCTCTGCCCAGCTCAGTCTCAGGCCGTGGAGCTCATCTCCATTCACACACGTTTCCTTACATTCCTCACATCATGCCATATGCATATTTTTCATCATTTCATAATAATTCGTGTTCAACCATACCACCTTAAGTGGCGTTCACAATTCAACATATCAAATTGCATATGTACAATCATATCATCACAATTTAACATTCCTTTCATTTTCTCATCGTGAATCACAATTCACCTTTCTCACAATATATATATATATATATATATATATATATTATACCACACCAAGTGGCTTGTACCTCACAAGTACCAATATTCACAATGTATCACAAATACATTCTCAATCAATAATATAAATATACATATTTTTGTCATGATTTCTCATAACAACATTTTCATATATATATATATATCATGCTTTCTCACAATAACATATTCATATATATTTAGATATATATCATGCTTAATAATTTTACCACTTAAATGGCATACATAAATTAATATAGTTAAATAATTATAGTTACTTAAAAATCACTACATGTAAGCATTCAATTAATAATTATTTACCTCAAGTCTTCAATTCCTTCCTAAATAAAAGCTCCCCCTATTGAATAGGGTTTCCTCTAGCTCTATCAACTCCTGCACATAATTATGTACCAATTTCAACAAGCAAGCATAGCAATTCACCTTAAAGTCATAAAAGGACATCTAGATGCTCAAAGTTCAATATACCCAAATAATTCACACATTTGTCCAAAAATTATTAAAATATTATTAAACCTAGACCTATGAGTCTACTTTAAATTTCAACTGGAATTACTTGATTTCGATATATGTGGAATTAATTATGAATTTTTTATTAAATCTGGGTAAAACAGAGTCAATAGCAGGAGCCCAAAAATGTAGAGCTGTGCCACTCAGTCTTAACAGTAAAATCAACTTTCGTACAAAATACAAAACTTGTAGAAAACTCTCTGAAGTTTCCAGAGCATTAAATCTTACTCAAATCAAAGGTCTATAACTCAAATTATGCTTAAAATACTAAGACTGATGCAAACAGAAAATAGAATCCGAATTTTCAACCAAACAAACCTAACTTCAATTAACAAAAATAAATGCAAGACTTACAAAATTGATGCTTCAACCACTTCTAGATCTTCTAAAGCTCTCCAATTTGATTCTTAATTGAGTAGGGAATTCTCATAATCTCCCAAAGCCTCTCAATTTTTCCTCTTCTTCTTCTCTACACTTACTCCACACTTTCCACCCAAACCAACACAAACATATACACACATAAAATATTCACCAATCAAAATATATCATTTTCCCCTTCAAAAAGTCTTCCTTAATAATTACATATCCTCACTAATCTTCAAAAAAATAATCATAATAATAATATAGATAATTATCAATAATTTTTACAATATCTTTTAATAAATTAATACAAAAATATCACCCAAAATGTTTCTCTACCCCCTTAATGAAATTAGATTATTACCTCATAATCCACCACTTCCTATTTAGACAATTTAGTGCCAACTTATCTTACAATTAGGTTCTATCTCAACCATAAACATATACCTCAACCTAATATGCAAACCAAAACTCTACTCAACATGTCATAAATTACTATGCATAAACAGTACTTCCAAAAATGTGGGTGTTATAAGCAAACTATATACAACACTGGTTTTGCCTAGATCCAGCAACTCTGCAAGCTAGTTTTGATTAGCTCTAGCAACTATGCTCCTATTTCCTCTAAAATGGTGCTATACACGTTTCAAAAGTAAGATGAAGATGTATATTTGTCTCTCTCACTTAAGTAAAGATGATACATATAAAACCTATGGATAAGTAGAGAGAAGATGACTATCAAGGAAGCTCAAAGATGGTTTTTCAAAAACATAAATATGCAGCTCCAGTAACCAGACTTTTGAGAGAGAATAAAAGCTCTAACATCTCTCAAAACTTGCTCTTTCAAATTATGCTCTCACACACACACTTGAAAATAAAGCAAATGAAAAAGATGAATATATATGTGTGCTAGTTGGTTGCCCTAATTTCAGATGACATGATATGTAATTTGACAATGTTCAAACATGTGATTTGCTAAACATGTAACTAGCAACAAGTTCCTTTTGTCTTCAAAACTGTGCAAATTAGTTTTAGGCAACAAATCAGGCTTCTGATAAGAATCAAAGTCAACTTTCCAAATCAGGCTATGCACAAAAGTTTTTTTTGATCACATGTAAACTTTTTGCCATTTTGGTATAAGTATGCTTTGGTATCCGAGAAAAGCAAAGTTTGTCTCTTATTTGATAAATAAAAAAATTTGTAAACATTTATCGACCAAAAATTAACTTTTCTACTAAAATATTTTACCAAACAATTTAAAATATGCATGAAAATATTTTTGGTAAGACAAGAAAATTACTTTTTATTTTTCAAATGACGTTATGCAAATTAGACATAAAAAGATAAAATATTTGAGCTCCCAAGAAAAATTACTTGACTCAACTATCCTCACAATAATTTTTTAATTACCAATTTACCCTCCAATTCTCTACTTGGGCTTGAACACTCTTCATGGGCTTGAAACTTGATGGATCATAATCTCTTGGACTTGATAACATATGCTTTGAACTTAATGGCCCCTTTTCTTTCATCAATCACTTGAAGAAAATTAGTACCCAATTTTTATCAATATTTTGTTATTATCAAAATTGAGGTTGTAACTTTTAATCAACAATCTCCTCCTTTTTTATAATGACAAAACCTTAATAAAAATTCACAAACAACAAAGTTCAAGTAATGTGATGTTGATGAATGCTATGATATGCAATGAAAAATTTTCTCCCCCTTACTCTATGTATAAAATAAAATAATGCTCCCCCTTAATTTATGCCAAGTTAAAAAATAGGCCTTCCAAGATTTCTGCAGACAGCTATTGGACTGATAAAAATATTAAAGAGAAATTAAAATTTTAGCATAAGTCTAACAAACTAATTTTGTAGTCAAGCTAATGTGACCATGATTATTCCTGCAGCATAGAGCATAAGAGATTTTACTCATTAAACAAATTGGCTATCAAGTGAGAAAGAGTCACAAGGCAATGAGCAGAAATCAATAGTAAGAAATAGATAACAACAATGCAAAAATAAACATCCAAGATAGAAGAAAACAACACTAATGCATAGATCACAAACGGACCATAAGAGTTCACAAATAATAACAAATATAGCAAGTAATTAACAATAATAAGCAACAATAAACTACCACTCCCCTTTTTTGTCATTAGTAAAAAGTATCACATCAAAAGGATAAAAGGGGTAGGAGTAAAACCAACATAAACACATAAAGTAGATAAAGGTCCATAATGCCTTGGCAATCACATGACAAGATTTAAAGAAAGGTTATGTGGAGCTAAAAGGAACCTAAATATCCTCGGGTTTGTCCTTGAATTCTACATCTCCGGTCTTAATTGGTTTGGAATAAAGGACTGAGCTAGCTCGGGTAAGGCACTTGAGAGGAGGAGGAGGCTTAGAAGAAGGACCCGTTAGCTTTGGAGCAGTAGGCTTGGGAGCAGTCAGCTAAGAAGTAGCAGCCATAATAGGAGAATCAGTCTGCTGAGCAGAAGAAGTACTTTGTGGAGTCATAGGTAGAGCTGGTGCATGAGATGAACCGGTAGGCTGAATTTAAAATATAAATACTGAGAGGGCCACTTTGCAAGCTTGTATAAAGTCTTCAAGAGAGTGAGTAACAGCTTCAATCAGTTTGGCCTTAGCAACATCTAAAGACTAATATTCAATAGCATGGGCCAGATGGAGTAAAGGGGTCAGGAGTGCTGCTCGTTGTAGGTCAGACTTCAGATGCTGATTTTTATGGTAAAACTGATATAGAGGAAGAAGCTAAGTTTGAAGGTGAGACCAATTTCTGAGGACATGCTAATTTTTGGGTAAAGTCTATTTCTAGTAGCTTATTTACAAAGGAATCAGAAGTTGATTCTTCAGTGGAGTTGTTTTCACTTTTCTTCGATGAGCCATTAGACTCTGGATCACTGCTTGGTGGAGTGGTGCTTTTAGTACTCGCAGACTTCTCAACACTGCTTTCTCCCTTACTATTTTTAACTTCCTTCTTCTTCTCTATTTACCTTCCCTTAGTTTTCAACACAAAGCTCTTAAAAATCATATCAGGATCACCAATGGTAGTATACACCTCATCATCCAAAACAACATTCAAGTATTCAAATAAGGGAGTAAGGATCATGGCATAGGGCAATCCCTTTGCCTTAGTAACACTCACCATAAAAAGTCATCATTAGATAGCACAGATTCACTCTCTTCCCATTCATAAGATGCCATAAAATACAAAGTTCAATACTACTTACATAATCAAAGCTCCCTACTTTTGGTGCCAAAAAGTGGGTAAGGAACTTATGACCGATCCTCAAACTGGTGGGAAGAGTGGCTGAACTAACATTTTCTGACTCTTTCATTTTAGGTTTCTCAGTGATCTCTTTTTGAATTTCTTTTCGACATACCTATCAACTTTCTTAAGATCGGCCTTCTTTAAAATATTTACACCTCTGTTTGGGATTTTTTAGGCTTTGGCTAGGTCATCAAGGGAGATAATATAGGTTTTACCTTTGAGAATCACTTTGATTTTCTCCTTGTCCACAACTTATACTGACCCATTAAATTATTGTACCAAATTTTCATAGACAGCCGATTTCAACTTGATGAACTCGACCCACTTTTTCTTTTTAAACCATTCTTTGAACATAAAATCTTTTGCCTTGAAATAGCCCTAGTCAATTATTTTTAGTGGAATGATCTTGTTTTTGGAAATTTTGAGTTCTATGCCTTTTGCTTTCACTATCTTTGCCTTCTCCTCTTTTCATTTTATCTCAGTCAATGTCTCCTTTTTTGATCCCTCTCATGAATCAAACTTTGCTTTCTTTTTCTTACGATCGAAATCACTTGAGGATGAAGAGGCTGATCACTTGCCCATATTTTTTTTTAGAGATTTGAGTATATAGGAGGAATGGTGGTTTTGGGTTAGAGAGGAAGAGAGAAAGGTTTTAGGGTTTCAAAAGGGAAGAAGATGAGTTAAAGTGAAAAATCAAAAGTGGAATAAGTGTTTAAGAGGGAAGTGAGTGGTTACCAAGAAAGGGCACGTCTGATAAAAAAATAATAAAAGATTGTCTTGCACAAGTACCCATAGATAAAAGGCTCCAGAACTAAAAGTCTAGGAAGTTAAGGTGTGCAAATTAACTAAAAGAACACAAAAGTTAAACCTTGGCATCTTATGTATGCATATAAAGACCTTCCACTTACTATTTGTGTCTATCATGGTCTTTATCCAATGGGTAGTAATAATATCTAGTAGTAACCGAGGAGAAAAGAGAGATATGATTACTAGAAGAAGTATTTTTTGAATTTTAAAAGTTTTATTTTACCCGGGAATCAACAGCAACAAAGAAACTCTAGCAAGCAACAATCATAGTACACATGATCCAACACAAATTACTTAATTAACACTCATGCATTAAAATATTTAATTGCTATAAAATATTCATTCAATTCATTAGATGTGCTGTACTTTTCTAGGAAGGCACCAAAATAAAATAGAGATAGAATAAAAATAAAAGCAAAAATAAAAATAAAAATAAAATAGAAATATATAAAAAATGAAAAATAAGGTTTTGCATGAATATGCATGGAAAGTGCATGATGACACAAAGTACGAAAATAAGATAAAATAAAAATGCAAATGAAGATGCAGATGCAGATGCAAGTGGAAACGCTACTGATGATGCATAAAGAAATAAAAGGTGCAATGAAAAATAACTAAGTAAACATAAGTAAAGATTCAATGAGTGGAAAACAATATGAAGCTCAATTGACTAAGGCTCAAGATTCATTAGACCCAGCTCTCTTCTAATTTTGCAAAACTGATCTTCACTTAAAGGCTTTGTAAAGATATCAGCAAGCTGATTTTCAGTAGAAACAAAAATCAGTTTGATGTCCCCATTTTGAATATGGTCTCTTATAAAGTGATGCCTAATCTCTATATGTTTTATCCTTGAGTGTAACACATAATATTTAGACAAGTTTATGGCACTGGTGTTATCGCACAAGATAGGGATGTGAGTGTACCTCAAGCTATAATCCTCTAACTCTTGCTTGATCCACAAAATTTGAGTTATACAGCTTTCCAGCTACTATGTATTCAGCTTTAGTGGTGGATAGAGCTATTGAGGTTTGCTTTTTGCTGAACCATAAGATTAGTGCATTCCCCAAAAATTGGCATGTGCCTAATGTGCTCTTTCGATCAACTCTACTTCCTATAAAGTCAGCATCACTATATCCCACAAGATTAAATGAAGTGTCTTTAGGGTACCAAAGACCTAGGTCTTGAGTTCCCACAAGATACCTCATGATCCTTTTAACGGCTATCAAATATGACTCTTTAGGATTAGCTTGAAATCTTGCACACAAGCACACAGTAAAATGAATATCAAGCCTACTTGCCATGAGATAGAGTAAAAAGCCAATCATGCCTCGGTACATCTTGTTATCAATGTCTTTATCTTTCTCATCCTTCTCCAGCTTGGTGGTTGCACTCATGGGGGTCTTGCTGATTTTAGCTTCAGACATTTTGAATTTCTTTAGCAACTCCTTGACATACTTAGACTAATTTATAAAAATTCCATCCTCATATTATTTGATTTGCAAGCCCAAAAAGAAGTTCAATTCTCCCATCATACTCATTTTGAACTCACCTATAATCATTTCAACAAACTGTTTACATATGCTCCCATCAGTAGCTCCAAAAATAATGTCATCCACATAGATTTGGACTATCAGAATATTCTCAAGCTGATTTTTGGTAAAGAGTATTTTGTCCACCTTTCCCCTTGAATAGCTTTTTTCTAACAAAAACTTGCTTAGTACCTCATACCATGCTCTAGGAGCTTGTTTGAGGCCATACAAGGCTTTTGTTAGCTTGTAAACAAAATTAAGTTTGTCATGGTCTTCAAATCTAAGAGGTTGATTTACGTACACTTCCTCATTTAAGTATCCATTGAGAAAAGCACTCTTCATATCCATCTGGTACAGCTTGAAGTTCTTGAGATAAGTAAATGCACAAAGGATTCTTATTACTTCAAGTCTAGCAACCGGTGTGAAAGTTTCATCAAATTATATTCCTTCTTCTTAGTTATAACCTTTAGCAATAAGTCTGGCTTTGTTCCTTGTCACATTTCTATGCTCATCCAACTTATTTCTGAAGACCCACTTTGTTCCGATCACAGTTTGGTTCTTTAGCTTTGGAACTAATTTCCAGATATTGTTTCTCTCAAACTAATTTAGTTCCCCCTATATGGCTAGAATCCAATTTTTGTCTTGTTGGGATTTATCAACAGCCTTTGGCTCTATTTTGGAGACATAAGCCATATTTCTAATCATTTTCTTAAAGCTACTTCTTATTGTGAGCTTGCTTAAAGGACTTGTCAAGAGATTGTCCATTTAGTGATGTCTGTGGTACCTCTATTCTTTAGGTAGCTCTCTTTTAGGACTTCTCTAATTTTCTTTAGTCTCATTAGCTTAGGGTTCCAATGTGAGCTCATGCTGATTTTTGAATTTTCTTCAGACTGATTTTGTTCAACTCTGTCAGCTTCTTGATCTTGTGTGTTTTCTTTTCCTTCAGTCTCTTCACCTTGTTCCTCTTGCTCTTATCTAGAATTTTCAGCACCTGCAAGAAAGTCATTAACAATATCTCTACTTAGTAGAGTTTAGTTAGTCTCTTTAAACACAACATGAATTGACTCCTCAACACAAAGTGTTCTTTTGTTTAAAATCCTATAAGCCTTGCTATGTTCATAATATCCAAAAAAAAATTTCTTCATCTGATTTTGCATCAAATTTACTAAGAGGACTTTTCTTGTTATTGTGAACAAAGCGCTTGCACTCAAAGATCTTAAAGTAGCTTATATTGGGTTTCTTACCTTTCCAGAGTTCATAAGGAGTCTTTTTCAAGGTAAATCTTACCAAGGCTCTGTTCCAAATGTAGCATGCTATGTTAATAGCTTCAGCCTAGAAGTATTTTGGCAAATAAGCTTCACTGAGCATTGTCCGAGCCATTTCTTGCAAGGTTCTATTTTTCTTCTCCACCACACCATTTTGCTGAGGTGTCCTTGGAGCTAAGAAGTTGTGTGTTATTCCAAATTCATCACAGAATTCCTCAAATATCTTGTTCTCAAACTCTTTTCCATGATCACTTTAAATCATTATGATATTGTAGCCTTTTTAATTTTGGAGTTTTTTGCACAAACTAGAAAACTTGTTAAAAGCCTCATCCTTATGTGCTAGGAAGAGGTCCATGTGAATCTTGAATAGTCATCAATAATAACCAATGCATATGATTTTTCTCCTAAGCTAGATGGTGAAACCAGACCAAATAGATTTAAATGCAACAATTCAAGAGGTTTGGTTGTCAAGACTGACCCTTTTGATTTAAAAGAAGATCTTGTTTATTTTTCCAATTGACAAGCATCACAAACACTATCTTTTTCAAATTTTAGCTTCGGCAGTCTATTTATAAGCTTATTTCTGGATAGCTTGGAAATTAAATGCATGTTTGCATGACCAAGTCTTCTGTGCCAGATCCAACTATCATCATCTATAGAAGATAGGTATAAATTGATAGCATGATCTAATTTCTCAAAGTCAACCAAGTAGACATTTTCAACTCTATTCCCAACAAAAAAGAGTTTGATTATCATGCAAGCTTTGAACTTCACAATAAGTGGGTTCAAAGATGACTCTATTATTCTTGTCACACAGTTGACTCATACTCAAAAGATTGAACTTTAAACTAGAAACCAAAGATACCTCCTCAATTGATGGATTTATGCCAATAGTTCCAAGTCCAACGATTTTATATTTGCTGTCATCTCCAAAACTGATTGTTCCTCTATTTTGCATCTTCAATTGGGTGAACTTTATTCTATCACCCGACATGTTCTTAGAGCAAGCACTATCTATATAGCACTTATTGTGCACGCCCTTGCTCCTTAGGCATACTTGCAATCAGGTCACTTGTTTTTAGGTACCCAAACTAGTTTGGGTCCTATCAAGTTAGTTTCAGAATTTTGTTTAGTTGCT
Source organism: Macaranga tanarius (assembly GCA_949673435.1). NCBI lineage: Eukaryota > Viridiplantae > Streptophyta > Magnoliopsida > Malpighiales > Euphorbiaceae > Macaranga > Macaranga tanarius. Next base: position 6,392 of record CATIWO010031175.1, on the reverse strand, counting down.
TTTGGTACCCATATAAGATTAGCCTTAGAAACCTTTTTCTTGTATGCCTAAAATTTTACAATGTGGCCAGAATGATTGCAATAAAAGTATGTAGCATAAGAACATGATGAAGATGATACTTTTTAGCTTTTGCAACTTTCTTATAACCTAGCCCTTGTTTTCCATTTGAAAAGAGTTGACTTCCTAAGAAAGCATGAAGATTTTATTTTCCTTTTGTAAGTTTCTCAAGATCTTTAGTGAGACCATCTACTTTCTTTTATAATTCGTCATTCTCTTGCATGAGGATAAAATTTACATTAAAATTAGTTTCTAATTCCTTTGTCAAGGAATCAGCTTCAGAGATAGCTTTGTCTAGCTTCTTAGAAGTTTCAATATAAAGATCATGAGCATGCATCTCTTTCTCTTTGAGTTTATTGAAATTAGCATTTGAGATGTCACACATGCATGTTTCTTTGCTAGATTTTAAAGTTTTGAGCTTTTTCTTGAGTGAACTATATTTTTTGGTTAAAGCTTTGAATTCCTTATATAGTTTACCAAAAGCACATTCAAATTCATCATAAGAAATAGGATCAGAAGATGTTACCTTATAGGATGAGCTTTCAAAAGGATTAGCTTCAGGGTTCTTTATAGCCTCAGATGACTGGCATTAGCTTCACTGGTGTTATTTGACTCTAAAGCCATCAAACATAAGTTTGCTACTTCTTTGGTGTCATTATCATCGCTAGAGCTAGTGTCATCAATGTCACTCCAAGTTGCAACCATGGCTTTCTTGGGTTTTTCTTTCTTCATCTTCTTTTTCAGCTTGGAACAATTAGCTCTCAGATGTCCTGGTTCGTTGCATTCAAAGCAAAAGATTTTAGTGGTTTCCTTCTTGGTCCGATGATCCAAGTTTGCCTTGAATATTCTCTTTATATTTTTTTTGGTATGTCCTTCCACCTTTCTTGAACATTTTTTTAAATCTCTTTGTGATTAGTGCTACTTCTTCATCATCAGAGTAAGTTGATTTTTCTGAGCTTTATTCTATTTTTAAAGTGATGTCTCCTTTCTTTTTCTTCTCTGTAGAGGTGTCCTTAGACTTGCCTTTCATCATCATCTCATGAGTAAATAGAGATCCAATCAGCTCGTCATAGGAATAGTTTCACAGATCTTTAGCTTCACAGAGAACAATCATTTTAGTTTCCCATTTTTCAGGCATGGATCTAAGAATTTTCTTTACCATTTCCTTATCGGTGAGATTTCTTCCAAGGTTCTTCATTGCATTGATAATTTCACTAAATCGTGTGTTCATTGAAGAAATAGTCTCATATGGCTTCATAAAAAATAGCTACTACTCTCTCCACAACAAATTGATTTTGGATTTTTTAACCTGACTAGTTCCCTCATAGGTTACTTCAAGCTTTTCCTAACTTATTTAGCTGAAGTGCATGTCGAGATCCTGTTATACTCATTCACATCAAGAGCACAATGAAGCATGTTACGAGCTTTAGCATTTAGCTAGACTAATTTCTAATAAGCTTTAAAAGATTTTGATTTAGGCATTGAAAATTCATTGCCATCGACATCTTTCTTAGTAGGAATAGAAGGTCCTTTAAGAATGACTTTCCAGTAATCAATATCAACAGCTTGAATAAAATTTTTCATCCTATTTTTCCAGTTGTCATAATTAGTTCCAATAAAAAGAGGTGGTCTAGAAATAGAATTTCTATCAGAAAGCCCAGAAGTACTAAGGACAGCACTTGGGCTAGCAGCCATATGGATCTTTTAGCAAGATAGACCTGTGATAATACCAATTGTTAGGTCCATTAGGCTGCTCAAGAGGGGGGTGAATTGAGCTTTTTAACATTTTTTTGAAAACTGAAACTAATTTCACAAACTAAAATTGAAATTCTCAAGCTAAAGATAAAAATACAGAGTTAAAATCTTGAAAGACACTGTTTGAAGCATGCAGAAACTAGTTTTAAAGTTAGTTAAGCAAACTAACAAGATGATCCATTCAAAACACCACAACATTAAAATGAAAAATGAAAGAAGAAAGAGAAGATCAACACACTTAAGGTTTATCGTGGTTCGGCATCTCTTGCCTACTGCACTCCTTAAGGAAGCATCCTTAAGATTTTTTCACTCTTAAAGTGATTTCTTTTCAATGGTAAGAGACAAACTATTTATAGCTTTAGTACTACCCTTTCCTAAGCTGCTACCCATACTAGTTTGATAGCTCTAGTAACTAATCCCAACTAGTTTTCCTAAACAGCTCCAGCAACTGCACACAATACTGGTTTTGCTTAGATCCAGTAACTCTACGTACAACACTAGTTTTGCCTAGATCTAGCAACTCTGCATACTGGTTTTCATTAGTTCCAGCAACTATGCACTCATTTCTCTCTCAATAGTGCTTCTCACTTACAAGCAATAAGATAAAGATGTATGTTTGTCTCTCACTCAAGCAAAGTAGATAAAAAGGTGATGATATTGATAGGTTGAGCTTTTATTCACCTAAACCATAAGTAGTTGAGGTTGGGGGGCAGCAGATTTGAATCCTTCACTCAAGCAAAGTATATACAAAGGAAGCCTATGAATAATTGAGAGAAGATGATAACCAAGGAAGCTCAGGAAGCTAAAAAACATTCAAAACAAAAGCATGTAGCTCCTCAACCACCCAAATTTTTTTGAGAGAAAATAAAACAAGTTGCTCTTTACTCTTTCTCTAGCACACACACCTTGGTATGAAGCAAATGAGAAAGATGAATTTAAATGTGTTGGGTGGCCGCCCTAATTTCAGATGATATAATGTGAAATTTAAAAATATGAAAACATGTGATTGACTATGCTTGTAACAAGCAACAAGTTCTTTTTGTCTCGATGCCTCTACAGATTAGTTTTAGGTAAGAAATCAGGCTTTTAAAACAGTTTAGAGTCAAATTTCCCATAACAGTTATGCACCGATGTTCCCCTTATGATCACATATGAAAATTTTGCCATTTTGGTACAAGATGACTTTGGTACCCGAGAAAAAGCAATTTTGTCCATTCTTTGTCAAATAAAAGATTTGCAAAAATTGGTCAACCAAAAATTAAGTTTCCCACCAAAAAGCTTTTTGTAATTTTTAAAAGTATAGGGAAAATAATTTTGGTAAGACAACAATCAATTTTTTATTTTTCAAATGGCTTTATGCACTTTTGACATACGAAGATAAATTTGACAGCTCCCAAGGTAGAAGTTACTTGGCTCAATTATCCTTACAATAATTCTCTAATTACCAAAATATCCTTCATTTCTCTACATGGGCTTGAGGCATTCTTCTTAGGCTATGAGGCCTTGTGACCATTTGGGCTTGATTTGCACATGTGCATTTTATTTTGATGGCATTTTTTACATATATCACTTGCAAATAAATTAATACCAATTTTTATCAAATAATATTGTAACACCCGCCTTTTAGAATGCATGTTCTGTCATTACACATGTATTGCGTATTACGCATAATAAATGGTGGATTTATTTTAGTTGGAAATGTGCATGTATTGTAGAGGGGGACTATATTGTAAGAAAAGTTTGGAGTTAATTGTCTAAATAAAAAGTTGAGGAATTATTGAGTAATAATTCAAGTTTAGTAATGGTGTGTAGAGATGGGTGTTTATTATTATTATTTTATTAAGATATAATATCTTAATAGTTGATATTATCTTTATTATTATTATTATTATTATTATTATTATTATTATTAATTATTAAGTGATATTTGTGTGTTTATTATTATTATATTGAATGATGATTAAAAATTAAAGTATGAAAGACTTTTTGGTGGGGTTTTTGGCAATTGTTGATTGGTGGGAGTTGAAGTGAGTGAATGTGTGTGAGTGTGGAAGGGTTGTGTAGGATAAGTGTAGTGAAGAAGAAGAAGAGAAGGAAATTGAGAGCTTTGGGAGATTAAATAATTCTCTACTCATCTAGCATCATTTTTGGAGAGCTTGAGGAGATCTAGGAGCTCTTATGAGCTTCAATTTGGTAAGTCTTGAATTTAATTTGGTTTATTGAAGTTAGGTTTTGAATGTTGAATTTTGGATCTGTTTTTCCATGTGAATCAGTCTTCTTGTTTTAATCATATCTTGAGTTGTAGACGTCTGATTTAAGCATAGTTTAATGTTATGGAAACTTCATAGAGTCTCTACAACTATAAAGTTTTGATTTTAGCCAAATTCAGCTGTTATGTTAGTCAAATAAGGCTAGATATTTTATTACTCACTCTATTATATTGTGTGACTTGATGTTACTATAAAATCCATAATTAATTCTCTACATATGCAAATGATGTAATTCTAATTGGAAATGAAATTACACTCACAAATGAAGAATTTTTATAAATTTGGTAATTTTAAGATGTGTCTATAATTATTAAAAGTATCATGAACCTTATATATTAAACCTGCCAGTAGTGGTATAAAGGCTGAATTGTGAATTTTGTTGTGTATTGATTATATGATGATATCTAGAGTTGTAGAACTCCAAATTGAGTAAAGTTAGATGCTCTAAAAACTTGAAAGAGTTCATACAACTTTTATATTTTGTAATAGAGCTTATTTTGCTGTTAAAATTGTTTGATTTGGCTTGACATTTGTGTGCTCAGTCCGACAACTTTATTTTGCCCAGATTTGATTAAAAATCCATAATTTATTTCATACCTATCCAAATTGAGTGATTATGATTGGAATTTAAAGTATACTCATATGTCTAGCTTTGGTATTATTTTTATAATTTTGGGACTAGTGTGTGAATTAATTAGATACATGGAACATGGAACATGTGGTTGCACTTAGTTGCATTTAATTGAATTAGATGCTAGAGTCAAGCTTGTTATGTGGTATTGATGCATAGTTGTATGTAGGAGTGGATAAGGATAAAGGAGAACCACTCACTAAGAGAATTTGTCATTTGAAGGAGTTGAAGGCTTGAGGTAAGTAATTATTAATTTAATGCTTACATGTAGTGATTTCAAGTAACTATAGTTACTTAACTATATTAATGTGTGTATGCCATTTAAGTGGAAAGATGGTTGAGCATGATGAATATATATATATATATATATATATATATATATATATATATATGAATATGTTATTATAGGAAAGCATGACGAAAATATGATATATATGTATGCCATCTGATTATGGTATACCTTTAGTATACTTTTGGTATATAAACGGTATATTCTCCGTTTATAAATGTGAATGTTGATGTTATAAATATGAGCATATGTGGTAATGGATTATGGACATTGGCACCTATGAATATAAACCACTTGAGGTGGTATGAAATTGTGAATTATGAAAGCCACGTGAGGTGGTATGGAAGTGTGATGAAATAATGGTACATATGCATTTTGATATGTTATAAGAATGATAGAAAAATATGCATATATCATGTGAATGATTGAAAAACATGCATATAGCATGTGGTGAGGAATGTGAGGAAAATATGTGTGTGGAGACTGAGCTCCACGGCTTGAGACTGAGCTTGGCAGAGATTCTCAGGTGTGGCCATTCATGTGATATCTATATATATATATATATATGCACGCACGTATGAGATATGAGACTGAGCTAGGTAGAGTGTCTCAGGAATGGCCACGAATATAAATGAAAAGAAAAAGAAAAGAAAGTGAGCTTTGTGTAAAATGTTTGTGATGTGTGTTAAGAATTCCAGCCGGATTACTAACAGTTGCATAATCATGAAATGTTGCATTGTATGTTGAATGAGGTTCAATATGTGAATGGGTTGTTTTAGTTATGAAATGATGTTTACAGATGTTTAAATCTTATGAATGAATGTGAATTATATGTTGATGATTGAATTGATGATGTTTGGTCTATTTATGAGGTATTTTTAGGGTTTTTTTGAGTTATGGTTGAGTATGGAATGGTTTGGTGTGCATTTGAATGGCAAAATGTGAGTTTTGGGGTTGCTCACAGTCAGGTCACGACCGTGAGGACGCACCTGTGAGCAACCCAGGCCATTTTGCACAGTAAAATGGTGCTTCAGGTGGCTGCTCATGGTCCGGCTTGTGACCGTGAGCACCCAATCGCAACCGTGAGTAGGCTCCTCTTGGTCGTGAGCACCAACCCATGAGGAGCCATCAACACACTTTTATTTTCATATTTTTGCGATCACTTGAGTTATAGAACTCTAAATGAGGCGTGGTTTGATAATACGAAAACTTTAAAGAGTTTTCTATAACTTTCATGTTTTAAGATTTATTAGAATCTATTTTTAAGATTCTCTAATTGAGCTTGACATTTTAGTGCTCACTTACTCCTTTGTCATTTGGACTTCCGAGCGCAGTCTAAATGTTAAATTCCTATATTTTAATATGATGCAATGTATTTTATGTATTTTTC
>CATIWO010031157.1:0-22409 GCA_949673435.1 Macaranga tanarius | reverse complement strand
AAAATAAAAAATAATGTTACAATTTTTATGTAATATTGTATAATTTAGGAAAAAATCTATTGCAAACTAAATACCAAAAATACTTTTCAACTATTTTTCTAGTATTGTAGCCAAACATAAAAAAAAAAAATTATATTTTTCTAAAAAATATTTTTTTAAAAAAAAAATATTTTTCGAAAGATAATATATTTTCCGCAAACAAACGGAGCCTATATTTCATATTATTGGATATATATGAACATATTTCAATATCATTTAATTCCATTGACTTAGAACAGTCATGCCACATAAGCACCGCATGTAACAAAAAAGCATCAATTCAATAAAATTAATGGTATTATGACAAAATTTTTTGTTGTTAATGGTATTATGACAGCTTTTTATTGTGGTTGCAAATTTATATTCCTGGCCAATGGCGGAGCTAAAGGCTCAATCTTTTCGCATTATCGGAAATTCTACGGTGATTTTATTTTTTTTATTATTTTAATTTTATTTAATTTTGATCACTATTAAATCAACATACTTTTCATAATCTAATGGTTAATAATAAAGTAAAGTTAACTTTTCAAAAAATTAAGTAACTGTGAAAAGCATCCCACATTATTAGTTATTTTTAAAAAAAAAAGAAATTAGTATATAGTGAAACGAAAGAATTTTTAAAAAATTTTATTTAAGAAAAATATTCTTTATCCAATGAAATTTAACTTAATTATTTTTTCATATATTTATAAATACAATCAAACATATCTATATGAAAATTTCTTATGTAGAGTCATACTTAAATATGGCAAAATTAATAAAATATATTTGTATTAATACGATTCATTATAAATTAGATTTACATTAGATTTTTTTTCTAGCCCCACAACTTATGGTCCATTAAATTTTTGATAAAAAGGCCTTAAAACTGTAATTAATGAAATAAATACTTGTAATGATTTGGGTTTGATTTTCAGAATTAATATTTGAAATAGTAAAATATCTTTAAGTGCATTAAATTAATATGAGAAATGTGTCTTTTAGAATCACTTAAAAACTAAAAATTTTAGCGAGAGAGTAATAAATGGTAACTTCTCTTTAACGGCATCGTGAGGTATATGATTCGAATTCTGCTATCGGTGATTTAAAAGGGAATGACTGCCTCTTGTTATGCAGTTCATCACTTAGGTCATATGATCTCCCTATTGATTAAAAAAAAAAAATCAAAAGTTCTTTAAAAAATTCACCACGTATAAAAAAATTTAAAAATAATAATAATATTATAGCAAAACGTGCAACATCAATTCACATATGTACTTCTATTAGTTGGATTTAATTTATAATTGGTAACTATGTTAATAAAACTTTGTTAATATTCCAAAATCTATACAGGAAAAAAAAAAAACTATGTTAATAAAACTATACAGGAAATATTGAAGGATTTAAACTCATGGCTAAAACCTTTTTTCTTATCAGCAACAATATTTTCGGATGGCTAAAATGTTGTAAATAGTGAACAATCTTGGCATGATTTTTTTGTGGCCTAAATTTCATTTCAATTACCTGTGATGCCAATATAATGTAGTGTGGTCTGGATCTGAGCTAGCTGGATGCTGTATAAACATATATATAATCAAATTTTTTCTAAACAAATTATGGTTTATACAGTAATAAGCTAACATGCATAGCACTCCTAACACTACAAAAATTTGTCAATTTAGCAATAGATCTTAGTAGCAGTAAGTATCCATTTTGAATTAGAATAAAATTGAAACAAAATAAAAAATGAAATGAAGGTAATGCTTATATCTTTTTTTATTTATTATTTTGTGTGTGTGTGTGTCAGGTTTCTTTGAATTTGCGTATGACACTATTTGCTTCTAAACAGAATTATTTGGTTAACATAAGAAGCAAAAATGCCCTCATCTTCCTCATATTCTTTTTAAAGAACGTTGACTCATGCCAATTAGTTTTTTTTAAAAAATGCTACATATATAGTCAAGATTGGGCTCTTATAAATACCCATCTCTTGCAGCACAAAACATGCAGTGAGCAGATATATAGTATATACTTGTTTTCTTGAAATTCTTGTTCATCAACAGAGGTCATTAATTAGTTGGTTATGGCTTCCTTTTCAACTATCCGTCAATTAGGAATAATAATATTTTTGTTTCTTGTTGAAACAAGCTCTGCTCAGTTATCTCCTACTTACTATGCAAAAACATGCCCTACTGCCCTTTCCATCATTAAGTCTGGCGTGACTGCTGCAGTGTCCAGCGAGGCTCGCATGGGGGCGTCCTTGCTCCGTCTTCATTTCCACGACTGCTTTGTTAATGCAAGTCATTTAATTTCATTTTACGTCCTAAAAATTACGTAACATGTTCATTTTGATTTCTTTAATTAGATGTGTTGTGCATTTAAAAAATCAACAAACTAATGATTTTTATTAGCTTCGTGATATTAAAATCATTTTATGAATTATGGTAAAAATTTTCAATAAATCACCTATAAAAATTTTTGTAAAAAATATATATACTGATATACATGTTACGTTCTCTAATTAAAAAATATATATGTTTTTTGAACAAATTTAACTATGATATGCATATTTTTGTACGATATGCAGCAGATGTTATTGACTCTTTTTTCATTTTTATATGCATACATTTTGTTGTCTTTCATTTTGATTTATCCCTGTGCATGGTTTTTGCATCAACTTTAGCTTTCATTTTTATACGCAGACATATATTGTTTTGATTTGTTACTGGAGAATCTTTAAAAGGGTCAAAATAGACCGTCAGGAGTGATCAATTCCTGCAAAAAAAATTGAAATTTCTGAACTATTAGCCTAACAATAACACTGTTCTTAAACATATGATACATTAATAAAAATTAGCAATTTGTATATTATATTAGTTTCAGCTACTTATTTATATATGTATATGAACAGGGATGTGATGGATCGGTATTGCTGGATGGAGCATCAGGAGAGAAATCAGCATTTGGTAATGCTAACTCTTTAAGGGGTTTTGAAGTTATCGACTCCATTAAATCTCAACTGGAGAGTTCATGTCCTGGTGTTGTCTCATGTGCTGATATTTTAGCCGTTGCTGCTCGAGACTCTGTTGTTGCTGTAAGAACACTATATAATCAATTTTTGTGTTATAAATTTTATGTAGTATATATATTTTATAGTTGCCAAATTTTAACTGACTATTCTAAAAACTATTGGATTTGTTTTAGTTGGATGGACCTAATTGGACAGTTCAATTAGGCAGAAGAGATTCAGCAACAGCAAGTCTCAATGATGCTAATGCCAATTTACCTTCCCCATTTTCTGATCTTAATCTTCTCATCTCCAATTTCTCCAGCAAAGGTTTCAGTGTTAAAGAACTGGTGGTTCTTTCTGGTATGTGGAATTTGAATTTTGTGTTTACCTTAACCCTTCATTTTCATCAATAGAAAAGAGAATTTTGTTGTGAACTTTAGTGAATCGAAATCTTTCTGAAAAAAAAAATGGCTGGCATGGTATTAAATATTATAATATTAGTAGTCGAAGCTAAATTAATAAAATATAAATCTATTGTTTCATCTAGAAATTTTTTTTCTATTCCGAACACATAACTAAATTTGTAATATATAAATCACGTGTTTTATTTTTATTTATTAAATGTACAATATTTAGAGTGTAAGCCATTAATCTGACCATAGGATGTGCAGTAGGCAAAACTCTGCCTACCACACAATATTTTTTAAAAATTTGATTATCATTGTTATTATTATTATTGCAGGAGGTCATTCAATTGGCAAAGCACAGTGCATAGTATTTCGAAACAGAATCTACAATGAAACAAACATAGATTCATCATTCGCAGCGTCACGCCAAGCGAATTGTCCCGGGACTGTAGGTAACGGTGACAGTAATCTTGCTGATCTTGATGTCACTACACCAAATAATTTTGATAATGCTTACTTCAAGAACTTGTTGAGCAACAAGGGTCTTCTGCACTCTGACCAAGTACTCTTTAATGGAGGTTCTACTGATTCTCAAGTCAAATTTTATAGCTCCAATCCAACTGCTTTCTGTACAGATTTCGCCAAGGCAATGGTGAAGATGGGAAACCTTAGCCCACTTACAGGCACAAATGGCCAGATCAGGATTAACTGCAGAAAAGCCAATTGAGTCATGCAATTAATTGTATACTTTTTTTTGAATATTGAATTTTATTTATTCACCGATAATTCTGTTGCTGTTGGATTTATGTTTTTGCCCTTTTTGTTTGTTGGTGTAATTTGATGTTACATTAGTGTTCTGCCTATAAAAGCCACAGATTCGAGAGCATAGTAACAGCTTATGTAATGCTTAATTGCTTAGTTAATTAACTCAAATTAGAATAATTATTTGTACGGTTGAATTATCTGTTGATGAAACTATTTACAAGAGCATTGTTCGTGGGAAATGCCTAGCGAAATGTATTATTCACTGTTAGACATCAATAGCTATATATCATGCAGCTTTACCTCTCATGTGAAAAAGTAATTGCTTTTCTTCCCCCTTAATTTAAGGGTTCTTAATACAATATACACACACGTATACAAATGACCATGTTTATGCTCCGTTTGTTTGCTGAAAATATTATTCTTAAAAATATTTTTTCGTATTTTTTAATGTTTGGGTTACCAAAAAAATAAGTTAAAGGAAAATAAGTTACTAATCAAAGAAAAATAATTTAAAAATCTGGGAAAATAACTTTCCATTCTAAGAACGGAAAGTTATTTTCCAAGATTTGAATACCTGTCAAATATAGATTGAGAAAAAAATCAAATATAATATTACCATTTCTATGTAATATTGTATAATTTAGGAAAAAAATTTATTGCAAACCAAATACCAAAAATATAATTTTTCAATTATTTTTGTTAGTGTTGTAGCCAAACATCAAAAAATATTATGTTTTTCTAGAAAATATTTTTTTTGAAAAATATTTTTCAGAGACAAAATATTTTCCTTGAAACAAACGGAGCCTAAATGATTGTTTTACTTTAGGCATTATACATACACAGCCCCCTGAACTTGCCAGTTTTTTTCACTTTGGCACATCAACTTACACTTTTGTGATTTCAACACCTGAACTTACCTAGAATGTAATTTTTAAACCTCTGACATCACATTAGCGAATCATCATGTGACACGTAGAGGTGTTTAACTAACTAAAATCTGCAAGTAGAAGTGTTAAACTGACAAAAAGTGGCAAGTACGGAGGTAGTAGATGTATTATATCATTAGATTAGTATATTTTAGGCAAAAAGTGGTAAATTCAGGTGTTAAAATGACAAAATCGTAAGTTGAGGTGTCAAAGTGAAAAAAAACTAACAAGTTCAGGGGCTGGGTATGTATTAAGCTTTTTACTTTATTACAAATTATACAAATGACTGGATTCAGCTAAATTTAAATTTAATGGTTGTTTTACCATATTACAAATTATATGTATTAATAATTATAACTAAAGAATAATTGATTATATGTATTAATAATTATAACTAAAGAATAATTGATCTAATATTTTTTATTTCATTTATATAGATATAAAATATATACCAAATAAAAATTCTAATTTAATAGAAAAAAATTATATATACAGTGACTAGAAATTAAACTCATGCTTTTTAGGATTATGAAAAGATTTTTTTTATATAATCTGGATAACGAAATTGTGAATATAGGAAGCTTAGCCCATTCCATCGAATGACTAGATCATGACCAACTGAAAGAAACCCAATTGAGTCTGACGTGCAAGGTATATTTATACAAAATTAGTTTCTATCAAAATCTGGAATAACTAGAACATATCCTATTATTTGGATGGCTCCGTAATAAAATAATAATAATAATAATAATAATAAACCTTCACATAAATTAATTTCTCGGGATAATTTATGCCTTTTAGATTAGAAATTCGGGAATTTTGGTTTGACTAAAGGGTCAAATTGTATCTTTAATTATACTCGAAGGTTAGCATTGGACCTCAATCTTTTTTTTGGTCTCGATAAGGACTTCTTTTTTTAATAAAATTTGGACCCATTTAAACCCTTTTTTAACGGGTAGAGACACTTATTTTTCACATAAAATAAGTGATAAATTGGATTTCTAAAAATTTCATCTTCCGCATCAAATACTCTTGCAAAATCAGCACGAATCATAAGTTTGATTGTCATAAACACAACTTAAGAAAATGCAAACTAAAACACATGATCGTACTAGAAAAGTAAAACATGTGACCTAGTTTGGAATTGAACTAATATGAAAATAAAAGGCAAGCAATGGTAGATAATATATATAAGAAAACCATGAAATTCAAAGCAAAATTTATTCCTACATAAATATATCTTTAACAACACATATTCATGAGAACTGATCACAACTATAATCCAAACAAATCAATTCTAAAGTAAAATATTAGAGCCTTGGTCAAATATTAAAAACTCAAAACCGATCAACATCACAAGCAATTTTATAAGTAAAATTTCTAAGGAAAAAAAATCCAGAAATCATCTATTATAATCTTCAAATTGAAACAAAACCCTAGATGAAACTCCTCATATATATATATATATATATAGACAAACCATAATTAGTATGAGATTAATAAATAAACCAAACCTTATTGTTGGTAGAGAGTTTAAATGCATAAGAAAGCATAAAATTAGAAGGGAGTTTAGATGAAATGGTAGATTTAACTTTTAAGAAGAAACATAGTCTCCATTTTATACTCTGGGAATAATTCTTAATGTATCTTTTGTATTTGTAACATATTCTTTAAGTGTTTAATTAACAAAAATGAAACATTACAAATGTAATCTTATGGTGTAACACATTTGAACTAGGCACAAATTTCCTTTTATTTTTGTTGTTGTAGCGCAATAACCAGAGAAGTGGATTTTATATGTTCACGTCAATGTAATGAGGGTCCAATTTGACCCTGTAGCCTTTTGATTTCCAAGATCGGGGATGAGAACTAGGGGTTTCAATTTAAAACTAATTTCAGCTCTAAACTGATTTTGGAGTAGCCCAAATGCAATTTCTATTCATAATAAATATAATTAAATATAATTTTCACATAGAGGATTTATTTAATTAAAAATACGCAAAATATATATTCAATTGTAATTTTAATTTAATTTGATTAATAATTATTTTTTTATTCAAAAAGAGGAGAGATCCAACAACTAAATACTCCTCCTATTCCATTCCAATTGTCGTTTAAAATAGTTTCATAAAGATTAAGAATCTTATTTAATAGGCATAATTATAGATGCAGATGAATGTATTCCCTTCTTTTAGAAAAACTACACGTTAGTACTCCAATCAAACTCTAAAACTAAAATATTGGTGAAGTTGGAAAGAAGAGTTTATTTTTTTATTGGTAATTTAAATACGTCATTTGGAGGAACAAATTTTATTTTTTTAAACGACAATTGAAATGGAACAGATGGAATATTAAATAAAGATATACATATACCAACAACTGTTGAAATAGTCACCGGCAATTCTTACTTAAATGGCATCTTAAATTTGAATTAAACATGATGTATACATTCATAAAAAATAAGTTGTTAGAAGATATTTATTGCCCTTGTGGTTTTACTCAAATCAAACTAACTGAATTAAATAGAGTTTAATGAGCTATAGATATTAGTGGTATATATATATATATATATATATATATATATATATATATAATTTTGAAAATATTTAAAAATAAATAAGAATTAAAAAATGATAATCATAAGTAAAATTTACATGCAATGCGTGCGACCGAAAAAATTAATTACTTAGAGAACTAAAAACTTTAAACAGAATTTTAATGTCTCTCTTGAAATGCTGACATGTAAAATTAGCTCAGATAAGATGAGTTTTCATTTTATTTAAACTATTTAATTTAATTATTTAATTTTAATAAATTAAATAGGTATTGGTGTACATATATTCTTAGGTCCTAGCCTAGTTATTTTCTTGGGAAAAGGCACAAAAAAACCCTTATCATTTTTCCCTAAGTGTAAATATGTCCCTAACGTTACTCGAGGTACAAAAAGCCACAAAACATTATGAAAATGGTACAGATATGCCCCTCCCACAAATGCCGTTTATCATAGCAGTAAACGGCATCTGTGGGAGGGGCGTATTTGTACCATTTTCATAACGTTAAGGGGCTTTTTGTACCTCGAGTAACATTAGGGGCATATTTGCACTTAGGGCAAAACGATAGGGGTTTTTTTGTACATTTTTCCTAAAGATGATATGGTTGAATAATAATAATCTTTTGTGTTTATGTATTATGTATGTTTGTAGGTATGTATGAGATATATATGTTGTATTATATGAGTGTGAAAAACACACACAAGGTAGAGAAAAATATTTTAATATTTTGACTAGTTAAAAATAATAATTTATAAACACTTTTTAGTTAGTTTAATTATTTAAGTAGTATTGTTGCAACCTATAAGGCACATCTAGTAATATTTAAAAAATGTTAATATAGTTTATTTTTGATAAATTCAGATAAAATATAAAAATTAACAAATGTACTTAGTCTATTTTTTAAAATATATCTTTAGAATTATTTTTAAAAATAATATATAAAGGAACGATATAAATATTAAAGTTTATAACTTTCATACTTTATTTTAAAATTTTTTCATTTTAAAATGATATTCTAAGTATGTAATAATTATTCTTTATTAATTTTGTTCTAAAATAAGTAAATATTGATTTATTTAGTTAACAAATAGCATGATATGTTATATTATTTTAATAAAAATAATTTAATATTTTGAAATTATTTTCTTCTAAAATTAGAAACTATTTAACAGTGTTTGATAAAAATTTTAAACTATACTAATAAAAAACTAAACTAGAATTATATTGAACGGAAAGTATAGTATTATGTTGATATAAAATATTAATTAAACTAATAAAATTAATTTAATAAAATATATTAATATTTTTTAAATATTACTAGATGTGTCTTATAGGTTGTAACAATACTATTTAAATAATTAAACTAACTAAAAAGTGTTCATAAATTATTATTTTTAACTAGTTAAAATATTAAAATATTTTTCTCCACCTTGTGTGTATTTTTCACACACATATAACACAACATACATATCTCATACATATCTACAAACATACATAATACATAAACACAAAAGATTATTATCATTCTATCATATCATAAAGGGAAAAGGTACAAAAAAAACCTCTATCGTTTTACCCTAAGTGCAAATATGCCCATAACGTTTGTCGAGGTACAAAAAGCCCCTTACAAATACGCCCCTTCCACAGACGCCGTTTACTGCTCTGATAAACAGCGTTTGTAGGTGGGGCGTACGTATCTGTACCATTTTCATAACGTTTTGTGGGTTTTTGTACCTCGAGTAACGTTAGGAGTATATTTGCACTTAGAGCAAAACGATAGGGTTTTTTTTTGTACCTTTTCCCTAAATAATTCTTTTCGGCACGTACTAAATATACTTTTAATATATTTTACTTTAATTGTGTTGAGGACTAAATTACTAATATAAATTATTTTTCAGCGAAATTTTTTTTTTTTTTTTGTCTCTCTAATATTCACGACTACTATAAAATATGTGTAAATAATTTTTTTTTAGTATTTATTGAGCATTCTTCTTTCACATAAGCTCAAAATAGAAACGTAACAATCCTTTTTTGTAATACAACCGACAAATTTCTCTTAACTTGCTACACATATTTATACATCACACTATAAATAAATTTGCATAAAATGAATTCATAAAAATATTTTCATTATAAATATGATTTAGAAAATAACTTATTAATTTTTTAAAAAAAATGATTTATTATAAAATAATATCACTATCGCAATGTGAGTATTTGCCTAGTTATTCTTTAAATTACAAATAAAAATAATTAAAACTAATAGCTTATGATAATGATTAAAAAAATATTTGAAAAAATATAAAGTTATAGTGTGAGTAAAGTGCTGGATATATTCTAGCTGTGGTCATTCTTCAATACATATATTTGTATACATATAAATAAAGTTAAAAACTATTGGATTAATATTTATTTAATGATAACCACACCGAGGGTGGTGTGGCGCTTGCCACACCGATTGTGGGTCATGGGTTCGAGATCTACCCTCAACCAAACTAATGAATTCTTCTTTGGGACCTTTTCCGTGTTGGGTGCAATATTAGATAACACCATTTCCGTATGGAGTTTAATATCAGATATCCAGGTAGTAGGGCGAGATTTAATCCTCCCTTTCCCTCCGCTCTCCCAGGAGCCTTCGGGGCTTTAAACCGAGTTGTCCTCGAGGCGATGCTGTCCAAAAAAAAAAATTTATTTAATGATAGCACTTAATATCCAAAACCTATTAAAATCCTAGCCTCCCTTTGTCCTTTTTTCTTAAACTTTTCTCTTTTTTTTCTTCTTACTTTTCATCTTTGTTAGCAAAGAGGGGTGATTTTTGGCCTAAAATTATCCTTCTATACATTTTTTTTTATCAATTTAATTTTAAAATAAGTGGGTATTTCATATAGATATAGGTTTATTTATTTTTTATTTTTTTGATTTCGCCGTCTTATTGCGGCGTTTGGTTTTCACCATCTTGTTGCAGCGTTTGGTTTTTGCCGTCTTGTTACAGTGTTTTTTATGTGTGTGTAGGCAATTCAGACAAACAAAACATATTCGATTCAACAGAGATATTAGATCCGATTATGGTCGTCAGTATATTGCAGCACTGAAATCATAGGTATTCAAGTCATTATAAAATTTTTAAATGTGTAGGCTTTGAGCCGATTTATTATGCTATTAACCTTGAAGATGTGAATATTTCACAGTTTCACTCTTTAATAGTTTTTAGTGGATTTATATCAATATTTTTATCGATGTATTGCTAGTTTGAATGAATGAAATTATTTTTATTGTCAAAAAAAAATCCAAAACCTATTACCAGTTGAAGCAGTTGTTTAATTTAATTAAATTTATTAACCCATAATTTGTATTTCAGAAAAACCCATTAATAAGCCCCTGAACTTTTACATTTTATTTTATTAAGCCCTTTTTTATTGCATTTTATTAAGCCCTTTTACTATTATTTCTATTTTATTAAACTCTTATACAATTATTTTTATAAACATTAAGAACTTTTGAAATATAAATGATATTACCAAAATAGTCCTCTTTAGTTAACTAGAACATTAATGAGCATTAGTAGTTTATTATTACTATTTTATTTTATTATGTTTCAAAAGTCCTTAATGTTTATAAAAATAATAGTATAAGGGTTTAATAAAATATAAATAATAGTAAAGGGGCTTAATAAAATGCAATAAAAGAATAGGAGTTCAATAAATTAAAACGTGAAAGTTGAGGGGTCAAGTGTTAGTTTTTCCTTGTATTTTCTATATTTTTAGACAACAGGAAGCGCAACTTCTAATTTTGGTGCCGTTAACATTACAAGAAACTCCGCTTTAAACATCATCACTATCAATACTCCCTCGAGCGCAGTTGTGTTGTCTCTAGTTAAAAACCTTCGCTACAATATATTTGTTCTTTTTGTTAATTCACTTCTGGTTCAAGGTGGATTCGATATGATGGCCTCTTAGACTCGCCCTTTACTGGAGTTGAACATAACAAAAACTTTCATTGATATATAACCTCTTAGACTCGCCCTTTACTGGAGTTGAACATAATGAAAACTTTCATTGATATATATATATATATATATATATATATATATAGTCTCATTTATACTCAACTATATTTAAATTTTTTATTTAATTATATTCTTCAAATCGTATCAATTTATTATATGAATTTTTTGATTTATTTCAATTCTATCCAATTCTCTACTAAGAATCTAAATATAATTTTAAAAATTATGATAACATTCTTTTAAATTTTAATTACTCGCGTAGACCTTTTTTTCATTTTCACAAAAAACTAAGTTTATTTAAAAACTAAAATAATTTTTAAAATTACTTAATTTAAATATCAATAAAATTTCAAAAAAATATTATATAATTTATTTATAAAATTAAATTTAATGTGTTTATTTTCAAATTTTAAATTTATTAAATTAGTTATAATTAAAAATGAAATTCTAATAAAATAGATTAAACATACAAATTATTTCAATGTCATTATATCTGTATTTGTCATGAGAATAAAAAGTTGTAATTTTTATCATTTTTATTTTCTAAAATAATTTTATTCCTTTTATTGTATTGCTATTTCATGGTGTAATATTTTGTTAAATTGATATTTTTATCAAATAAAATATTAAATTGAATTCTAATTTTATGTCAAATAAGATATTATATTATAAAATAAAAATTTATTTAAAATGAATTTTATAGAATTTATTTACAAATAAATTCTATTTAAATTTTATTTGCAAATGAATTCTATTTAAAATTCTTTAGAAAGTGCAATAAGATTTATTTCAATTTCACTAACAAATTTATTGTACTTCTAAAAGATTTAAATAGAATTCATTTGCAATTGATTTTATATGTATGATTTAAATTGATATTTTATAAAATTCATTTGAAATAAATTTTATTTATTGTATCATATAATATTCTATTTGATACAAAATTAGAATGCAAATTAATATTTTATTTGATAAAACTATTAATCTAACCAAATATTACACCATCAAGTAGTAATACAATAAATGAATAAAAGCATTTTAGAACATAAAAATGATAAAAATTAAAACTTTTTATTCTTAAAACAAATATAGATATAATGACATTAAAAATAATTTGTAAATTAAAGTTATTTTATTAAAATTTCATTTAGTTATACCTAATTTCACAACTTTTTTTTTGAGATGAAAATGAAAACTGCATTAAGAAAGTAAATCAGAATAGAGAACATCAACAATAAAGCTTGGGGGATTCTGCACCCAAAGCATAGGAACTGTCACAGAACCAGCAGCTCGAACTAGGGAATGAGCTGTAGAGTTCGCAGATCTCTTAATAAAACACAAACTAATATTAGATGAAGCCAATAACAAAGAATGACAGTCATCGATAATAGAACCGAAAGGGGAAACATCATGACCAAATTGCTGGAGAGCTTGAAAAATAACTAATGATTCAGTCTCAATACTAATAGAACTCCAATAATTCCACTTAATCCAGCTAAGAGCCTCACGGACCCCCATAGCTTCTGTAGTCCGAGCATCTGAACACCCTAACACCAGAACAAATTTGCAAGCTTTGAAAGCACCATTATCATCCCGCAAAACTAAACCAATGCCCATCTTGTTAGAGGAAGCAAACAAGGTAGCATATACATTTAACTTGTGGTATCTAGTGGGAGGTTTTGACCAGCTAATAGCTCCCATGGACTGATTCTGATCTTGTGGGAAAATCTTAGCAAATGGGCACCAAAGTTGAGCTTAAATCCAATGAAAGAGTTGATATCCTGTATAATTCACTACTTGCCAAGGAGAGAACACTTTCCCATTCCAAATAATATCATTAAGAGCCTGCCAAAGAGACCAGATACGCATTAAACACAATCTAAGGTCTTCGCCTTTGATGCTACAAAGAACAGTCGAAAGCTAATTATAGAAAGAAGGAGCAAAACCAGAGTGTTGGATTAAACCCGAGAGCTTCCAACAGGCTACTGCAAATGGGCATTCAGTGAAAATATGCAAAATACTGTCGTCATAACATTTACAAAAGCTACATAAAGAACCAACAGCCATCCTCCTGCTCTGAAGCAGATCTAAAGTTAGAATACACGAGGTAATAACACTCCACACCATGTGCTTGACTTTAAGTGGAATTCTGGCAGACCATAAAGAGCGCCAAAAGGTAGAATTATCAACAGAGAATTGATCAATCAACTCCTTTGGATAGACTCTATACCCACTTCGAACTGTGTATGCACCTTTATGATCATAAAGCCAATAACAAGTATCTCCTATAGCATTCAGACTAAGGGGAACCTGAAATATTAAAGACTGATCAGTTGTATTAAATAAATCACATATCACCTCCCTATCCCACTCCCTGGACCTAGGGATCATAAGCTGATTTACTGAGGTATTGTTCAATCCATCAGGAATTTCAGAGCTGATGCAAGGCTGCGTTCCCACTAACCAAGGGTCGCCCCATACTCTGACTGACTCTCCTAATCCAATCTGAATCCTACACCCCTCATGAATTAAGTTTTGAGTAGCCAACACACTTCGCCAGATATAACTAGGATTACCTCCTAGAGTAGCTTGTAAAAAGGAATATTTAGGAAAGTATCAAGCTTTATAAATACGAGAAACCAAACTCAAGGGATTATTGAGGAATTTCTACACTTTCTTACCCATGAGAGAAAGATTGACATCATGAAGCTTATGAAAACCCAAACCTCCTCTGCTTTTAGGCACACACAGGCGATCCCAGCTTTTCCATTTCTGACCTTTTGAGGAAGATGTACCCGAACCCCATCAAAAGAAATTCATCATCTTTTCTAGGTCAGCACAAAGATTGAAAGGGAGAAGAAAAACACTCATAGCATAATTAGGAACAGCTTTCACCACATTTTTAATAAAATTTCCTTCCCAGCTTTTTGAAAGAGATTTTTTCCTCCAACCATGAATTCTCTGCTAGATTTTATCTTTAATAAAAGCAAAAATTGCCTTTTTATTCTTCCCAATAATTGAAGGAAGACCAAGATACCTATCATGACCACCACTCCTATCGATACCCAATTGAGATTTAATCAAGGATTTTTGCCCATCATCCACATTAGCACTAAAGAAAATAGATGACTTTGACAAATTGATAGATTGACCAGAAGCTGTTTCATAGTCACTGAGAATGGATTTTATACGACAACACTCCACAAGGTTGGCTTTGAAAAAAAGTAAACTATCATCAGCAAAAAAGAGGTGAGAGATGGTAGGAGCATTTCGAGCAATTTGGACCCCATGCACCAAGCCAGAGCTAACATGAGAATGAATTAATTTGGAGAGACCCTCAGCATAAATGATAAATAGATAAGGAGATAGCGGATCACCTTGACGAAGACCTCGCTGAGGAATAATCGGTCCAATATCATTACCCTCATGAATAATACTGAACCGGATAGTAGAAACACACATACCAATAAGATCAATCCATCTCTCATCAAATCCCATTTTTCTTATAATAGTAAATAAGTAATCCCACTCCAACCTGTCATAGGCCTTATTGATATCTATCTTCAAAGCAGCAATACCCTCTTTCCCTTGTGTTTTTCGCTTCATAAAGTAGAGCATCTCGAAACCAATCATCAAGTTATTCGAGATCAGCCTCCCTCTAATAAAAGCACACTGAGACTCAGAAATAATAGCTGGTAAAAGGAACTTGAGCCTGTTAGCCAATACTTTAGCAATAGTTTTGTACAACACATTACAGAGAGCAGTGGGCCGGAAGTCACTCATTACATCAGGATTATTCTTCTTCGAAATTAGCATAATTATCGTATCATTAAGACCCAGAGGAAGACAACAAGTATTGAGGTAGGTAAGACAAGCATTGGTTACTTGGTCTCCTACTATATCCCAACACTTTTAGAAAAAATCGGGGTTCATTCCATCTGGCCCAAGGGCTTTTGTATGGGTGCATAGAAAACAGAGCTTGTTTAATTTCCAAAGCAGAGAAAGGAGCCAGGAGAGTCTCATTCTGTTCAAAGGAAACACAAGGGGAAATACAATCAATAGCAGAATTGGAAGCACTACCCGAAGGTGTAAAAAGCTCATCAAAGTAATCCAGCATAAGATCCTCTAAGCCTTCTCCCCAAGCACACCAATTTTCACTACCATCTTTTAATCTATCAATGTGATTATTTCTTCGGTGAGCCAAAGTAGTGGAATGAAAGTACTTAGTGTTTTGATCGCCCTCCCGCAACCAATTATTGTGAGCACGCTGCTTCTAGAAGGATTCTCTTTGTGCTAAAGTCTCAAAATAAACTTTCTTTACTTCATTGTATGCCTCCATTGATCTCTCATCCCATAACCCATTCAGTTGCGACATTTGAGCTCTACAGAACTTGAGCTTCACCCGAAAATCACCATTCGACATACCTCCCCACTGACCCAACTCAAAGGCACAGCGAGCAATACATAAGGGCACCGTATCAGAATTATCCCTATGCTAGTAATTATTTACAATTTGATGACATCTGTCGTCTCTAAGCCACCAATTCTCAAACCGGAACCAACGAGCATGATGCTGGAAAATGCGCTGCACAGGGCACAAAAAAAGAGGCATATGGTCCGATGAAGAAAAACCCAGATTCCACACCTTAGTATCTGTAAAATTCGCTAGCCATTCCGATGTTGCCAAAGCTCTATCGAGCTTCTCAACCACCCAATTCTCAGAGTTTCGACCCCGACTCCAAGTGAAAGCACCTCCCACCATCGACACCTCAGAGAAGTTAGAGTCTTCAACAGCTTTTCGAAATCCATCTATTAACCACTGAGGTTGATCAATGAGCCCCAACTTCTCATGACTATCTAATATATCATTAAAGTCACCAATGCAACACCATGGTAAAGAAGAAACAGAAGAAAGAGAACACAGAAGATTCCAAGATTGACTCCTCTTCGCACGGTCAGGAAAGCCATAAAAGTTGGTTAGCCTCCATTCAATTTGGTTCTGCATAGACACAACCACATCAATATGATTTCGGGAGAAGCTTATAAGAGAAGCCGTTCCACTTAATTTCCAGAAGAGGGCAAGCCCACCACTTCGACCCAAAGAATCCACCACAAATAAACCTTCAAAACCCAATTTTTTTTTTAAGAATTTCTAATCTACTTCTATCAGATAAAGTTTTAATTAAAAAAATAAAGTCTGGCTTTTTTTGTTTCACCAAGTCCATAAGGACATTAATTTTTGTGAATAATTTTATTTTTATTTAATACACTCATTAAGTAATTTTAAAAATCATTTCAGTTTTTAAACAAACTTATCAATTGGATTTTTTATAATTTATTTTTTTTTTATGAAAAAAAAAGTTTAAGCGGGTAATTGAATTTTAAAAAATCTTATTATAATTTTTAAAATTACATTTAAATCCTTAGTAGAAAATTGGATAGAATTGAAAGAAATTAAAAAATTTATATGATAAATTGATACAATTTAAAGGATATGATTAAATAAAAAATTTGGGAAAAACTGAGGATAAATGAGACTATTATCCCATTTGTTTTTGTAGCTGCATCCAAGTTGTTGTTGATGAATTTGAAGCTAACAAAGAGGTGCTGGACTCACTATGTTTGTACCAACTGGTGCTGCGTTTTTTTAGATCTAACAGGGACTATCAATTTACAGTCATTACCAGTTGAGAAAAAAAAAGTTGTAGCGTTGAAATTTCATGTCCTGCATTCATATTACCAATTGGGTTGCTTGATATCAATTGTGAACTCTATTCAGCCTACATTAGCAATTGAGGCCACCGGAGCTTCATTTATTATTCACTATTAATTTATTAATAGTTATTAATCATTGACTTTGAAGTTTGTCTACGTAAGGGTAAACATTTTCATTTCATTTTCAATTCATCTGTCAACATTATACTCCTTTGTCTTCACTTCACCAACCGAAAGCAAACATACTCTCTTCTCTGCTCCACATCTTTTGACTCAAAAAGCAACCTTTCTTTAAACAATAAAATGGATTTTTTTTCTAATTTTTCTTTTTCCTTTCTTCGCTTCAAAAGATTTTTGAACTTTCAAAACTAAATTTTTATAGCTTAATCCAACGATATGGTTCAATTTATCGGCATAGTTTGTGTATCTCCTTCTTTAGCTAGTTTTGCATCTCACAGATGCCAATTCCCTTTCAGGAGCTCTTCATTTTCGCTCCCGTGAAATGGGTTCTCTCCATTTTCACTTTCCGAAACTTTATTTCAAGTATGTTCTGTTCTGCTCTGTTTTGCTATCAAGTAAGGGCTTTACATTTCTATTCTTTATGATTTTACTTTTTTGTTTTCTTGTCTTTGTCACTGGTCCTTCCCTGAGTCACATTAATTTGATCCTTTTTTTTGGGTGTTTTATGTTCGTGTTAATGAGGATTTTATAAGTTATGTACATTGCCCGAAAAATATGTTGTATACTTTATAAGATAAGGTGCAAATCAATTTGGGTGTAAAAATTTCAACTTCTAAAAAATATTATAATTTAAAAATTTTATTTTTTTCAAATATTTTATTTTTTTCCTTTATTAATTATTTTTAAGTTATCCAATACAACAAAGTCTATAGTTTTTATTTTCTTACTTTTTTTTTAAAAAAAAAACATTCCCATCTTTTTCTTCTGCGGTTGCCATGCAAAGTATAAATAAATGTATATTATTGTTTCTTTAATTATTTGGAAGTTAAGTAATGTTCCTGCTGCAACTGCAAGGCTTTTTTTCTAAAAAGTTTTTGATTTTGAGGCAGTAATATACTCAAAAGGTTATGATGCTCTTAAATGTTGCATGATGCACGTAATTGTTAAAGTTGTTATTTGCTTAATGATGTAGATGAGGTTGCTTATGCTTTTATGAAGAAATTTGAAAAATTTCGATAATAGTATTTTCATAAATATAGACAACTTTGGAGTTTCGGATTTTGACTATTTTAAAGCTTAATTTCATTAGAAACGGGCCAAGGATCGAAACATACTAACTATATTTGTGACGTTTCATGCTTTTCGGTCAAATTCCATTGTTTAGGCTTCGAAAAACGTATTTTAATATTTTTTTGGACTTTTTCATAATTTTCTTTTTCTATTAGGATTTGGTTTAGGGTTTTCTATTTAAGGATTTTGATGTTATTTTCGAAGTTAGTTTTTGTTGATTAATTAAATTTTCGTTTATCTCAAAATTCTGTGAATTTTATTGCCTATTTTCTGAATTTGAGAATTGCAGGTTATAAAAAATTTTCGATTGTCATTCATGAGCGAATCAACAATAATTAATATTTATCCTTAATAGGTTTCCGCTACGTCACTTAACACTTAATAGAATGGGATATCATTTGCACTTCCTGCACGTCAACTTTGTTCCCAATTTCTAATAAGAAATTAAGTCCAACTGTCTGTCTGTCGGACGATGGGTCATGGGGACGGATTGATTCCAATACTCGGCCTCGTCAACTTTGGATTGCTGCATTAAATTGGGCCTCTCCGAGTCACAGTCTAGAAATGGATTGGACCTTTCCACATGTTGCGTGTAAAAATATATAAATATGCAATGGCTTTTAGGATTTATGTACGCCAATTCCCATACTTCATAAACAGAATTAGTATGTATCTTTTACTGTATAGTGCCCTATATGGATAAAAATTATCTTTCACCATTAACGAGATTAAGGAACGATAAAGATTTCTCAATAATTAATTTAAAGCCACTGTATATATTATAATTTAAATTTGAAACGTTATTAAATAAGAACAACTTGTGTTGATCCTAACAATTGTTGTTGAATACAATTTATTATATATTTTTGAGTTGAATTTTAATGAGTTTTGAATAATTAATTAGTCATATTTGAGTAGAAATAAAGTTTAATTAGGATTTATTTTCATTTAATGTTTATTTATGATTTTATTATCTTTTTAGTAATTTTTATTAGTTTAAATGTTTTTAGTAATTATTTCCCCTTTTTGTAGGTAAAGTCTGGAAGAAAATTCCAAGTACGCTTAGGAATGGCGTGACGTGGGATGTATTGTGGCAACCTGGAAGCTGTGTGCTCTTCTGGACACAAAGCAGACTTGACACGACTTGTATTGTGGCATGCTGGAAGTCGTTTGCTCATCTGGACATTAACAAGTTACGACACAGCTTGCGACACGGCCAGAAGGAAGCCATGCCGTAAACTAAAGGACACGACACATCATTCGACATGACATGAAGGAAGCCACACCAAGCCGAAAAAGCTTCCTTTTCAAGAAACTAAGTGCAAATAGGTTTTCTACAAGACTTGGTTTATATAAGGAGGGGAGAGGACGTTTTTGGGGCATCATAATTCTTCTAATTTTTACTCTTTTCACTTCTACTCAATTTCTTAGAGATACAATTTAGTTCTTAACAAAGATTGAAGATTGAAGAAGGAAGATTTAATTTTATGTTTTTGTTCTTCGCCACAACTATATATGACTAATTTCTCTTAGGGCTTGGATTTGTGTAGCTAGTCTATTACTTATTGGGATCTCAATTTCCTTTCAATGAATTAACTTTAGTTAATTTTACAAGTTGTGCTTAATTATCTTGTGTTTAATTTTAAGCCTGATTGAATGCGTGTTTTTGAGTAGATTAGAGACAACGAAAGTTACATGATTTATCAGCTCATAGACTTGTAAAACTTAGGAACCTCAATCACGAAAGTAGATGAATCCTTCAGGGAGTGATAAATCGCTAAAGAACTTAATGAACCTTAGTTAATTGACTTGACCATGAAAATAGGCGGTATTTAGCTATGGTATTCTTGAATGATCTCAAAAAAGACTTTAAGTAATTTAAGTGATTTACCCATTACTGAGTTAATAATTTGAATTGTGAATTGATCCTGTAATTCAAGTAATAGCTAGTGAAGCAAATCCAGGCTCTAGTTTCTACTTATTGAATTTTAAATTTAATATTTCATATTTAGGATTTTTGTTCCTGTTTATTAATTTGTTATTTCATTCCATCAATTATTATTCTGTTAGCTTATGGAAAAAAAAATTAAGGCTAGTACTTGGTATCCAATCTCCTCATGGGAATGATACTCATACTCGAAATCTATATTACTTGAAGCGAACCATGCACTTGCGAAATTTGCCTAACAAGTTTTTGGTGCTGTTGCCGGAGAGATCGGCAATACTAATATTAACACACTTTTTATTTCTGCTAGACTAGTATTTTATTTTTATTTTTATTTAAGTCCTTTTTACTTTTTCTTTTCAGGTACTTGATTTTAGTTTATGCAAATAAGACCACAATGCCTTGAATTAGAGAAAGTAAACCCAGAAATCGAAAGATCTTACAAAAAGAATAGAAAAGAGAAGAGAGAACAAGACAAGAGGATGGCTGACTTAGTGGCACAATGAGCTCAAGTAAGAGCTTTGGAAGAATATGGTGTACCTAGTCTCACGGGTAGCCAGAATTGCATTGTGAAGCCTACCGTAGAGGCTAACAACTTTGAAATCAAACCTGCTTATATTCAAATAGTCTCACAATATCAATTTAGAGGGCTACCAACAGAAGACCCCAATGCTCACCTAGCCTCCTTCCTTGATATATGCGACACATTTAGAATGAATGGAGTGAGTTCAGATGCTATTCATCTAAGGTTATTTCTATTTTCACTAAAAGATAAGGCTAAGTTGTGGCTTAGCTCTCTGGCACCGAACTCCATCACCTCATGGGATACACTTTCTAAGGCATTTTTTACCAAATATTACCCACTTGAAAAGACTGCAAAGTATCGCCAAGACCATACTTGTAACACCCGCCCTAATTATGGCATAATTATGAATTGTTTGATTTGAGTTTGAGTAGGAAGTATAGAAAGGATTAGATTGTAAGGTTAGTAGGGGCTCGATTATAGCAATTATAAGTTGAAGGGTTAGATGGATAGAAGAGGGGTTCATTAAGGACTAAAGTGGACATTTGGCTATAAAATATCACAAATCAGGTATGATTTTCTCCAGCCAATGTGAGTATATATATGTATGCATGTATGTGTGTATGAGTAAAGAGGAAAAGAGTTACACTATTTCATTTCTTCAAAATAGCAAGGGTTTGAAAGAGAAAGAAAGAGAGAGAGAGAGAGAGAGAGAGTTGCTTTGGCTGGAAAAAGAAGAATTGAAGCTGTAGTTAACAACCTCCTTAGTTCTAGAACATTTTTTGGTAAGTGATTTGTATTTCCATTGAGTTTTTGATTGAGTTTGGATAGTTGAATCTCGTGCTATATTTTCGCTGAATTTTTACTTTTTATAATTTGACCATAACTAGAGCTATAAACCTCTGATTTGATCAAGCCTTAGTGTTTTGGAAACCTTGGGAAGTCCTTTACAAGTTTCATGTTTTAAGTTTCTCAAAAATTTATGGTCAGAAGGGTCTAGTGAAGCAAAACATTTTGGTGCTCACTAAGTGCTCTATTTTGAGTGAAATAGGTTGTTACTTCCATAAGTACTCTTATGCATGTTCAATTGAAATGATTTTAGTTAGATTTTAAATTAGACCTATAACTTTAGCTTTGGTATTAATTTAAGGGTTTTTGGCTTAGTGTGTATGAGTTGGGATCTATTTGAATCAGAGCCACTTTTAGTGTGCTTGTGCCTTTGAATGATTGTTTGTTAAATATTGGTATATGTTGATGTTTAGGAGTTGGAAGAGGAGAAGGAGGCCCTACT
>CATIWO010031147.1:0-14837 GCA_949673435.1 Macaranga tanarius | reverse complement strand
TTTTGGTTGGCATGTTAACTATGTGTTGTCTATTATGCATGTTTAGCTATGTAAGAGTGCATGTGATATGATCTATGGGCATGTTAATGATATGTGTTGATGCAAATGTTGCATGCAATGAAAAATTTTAAATTCCACATTTTCAATGTCCACCCACAACACTTATCCTTCAACATCATCCATGACATCATGGGCCCCCCACATGACATCACAATGACATCATCGGCCCACCACATGATATCATCATGACATCATTGATGACATCACTTGGACACATGTCAATTAGTATAAATACACATTTGACAAGTGGCCATACAAGTGTCCAAAGATGAAGTAGACAACACATCCAATGTATTAAGTCTAAATACATCTTTTATACTTGTATATACATACAACTAAATCTCTAATTTAATTATTTGGACTTGGGCTTACCATTGGGCCAACACTTGGTCCAAAACCCAATCCATTAAATTAATGGACCTAGATAAGATTGATGGGCTATCTCAATATAATGGATTAATCTTTGGCCCAAAAAACTTTTAAGCCTAGGCCTATACAACTTGGGCCATTAATCCAAGTCATAGTAATAAAACCAAATCTTTACATTAATTTTATGGACTTAGGCTTGCCATTGGGCCAACACTTCGTCCAAAACCCAATCCATTAAATTAATGGACCTAGATTAGGTTGTTGGGTTTTCTTAACACTCTGGATTAATTTTTGGCTCAAAACACTCTTAAGATTAGGCCCATACACCTTGGGAAATTAATCCAAGTTCAAGAATATAGAACACATATATTATTAATTCATTACCTTAATTAATATTCAATATTAATTAAGTACAAATGAATAATAGAACCCTTGGTGGAATCAGATTTCATGATATGCTAGAATCACTGTTTAAGGAAAAAATCCAATTCTATTAATCTCAATTACTTGATTAAACACTTTAATCAACAATTAGATTAATATAGGTGATAAGGTGAAAACCTTGTAGGTGTGACTTATTAGGTCCGTGTCTAATTGGCAATGAGAAAATAATATCAACACTTGATATTACTTGAAACACTTTCAAGTCTAAATGTGAAAATCCCAATCATACACATTTAGTTCTCATAAGCTGTGAGTGATCCCTAGCCTTGATATCACAGCTACCTAATTAGAAATGAATGCATGTATTGATTCACATAAACCCTCGGGTCATAATTACTGTGCACTAAAATCCCTTCATTGAATATCCCAACAAAGCCTAGAGTTAAGGTACAATCAAACTTTAATAGCTTTATCATGTGACCTTATCTCGAGTTCTATTCTTGATAAAACATAACAAACACTAGAAACACTTTCTAGTACAGAAACTCTTTCAGCATGTCATGTCTATCCTGGCCAGGAATTTATCCATCAAGAATAAACTTAGATAGAAGTAGGACCTTAACCTGGTTCACTCCAGGGAATGAATCCCATCTTGGTCAAACACTCATCCCTACATTCAACAACTAGAGCCACCATATACCATATACCCATACATGGCTAGCACAGGTATGTAAGTGGTAACAAACTCTAACTACTTAAATGTGGATGACCGTGATGCCTCAGGTCAAAAGATTATATGCATCATTATGACCTAGATTGTGATCGTTGACTATAAGTGAATATCCTTACAATCACAAATCTAACGTCATATTCGATCCACTCATCAACATGAGTATCCACATGTCTATTCTGATATCCCATATCAAGTAGCATGAGACTCACTACATCCCACTATTAGTATCACATACTAATCAAGGAAAATAGATAGAGGTGATAGTCAAATTAATATTAACCAAATATTAATTTATCGACTATGAACAATTTTATAGCATATGTACTAAATAAATGTGTCACTCAAATTATCAACTCTTGATAATACATTTATTTAATATAATGCTAATGGAATAACATTCAAATAAATAAACAACTTTATTTAAATGAACATTTTATTGCGATTTGGGATAATATACAATGTCATAATACAAGATTGCCTCTAGAGCATATCACTATACTAACACAATGCATATGGCTTGAGTATGAGATACTCAAGCTATTATCATATTATTTTATGTTGATAGTTAGTGGAGTGTGTAGAGACAACCAACTTCTAACTCCATTTACACATTTGAGAGCAAATTTGATATTCTAACAAAAGAGAGAAAAGGATTGAGAGTGTCTTCTTCCTTCTTCTTCTTCAAGTGTAAGGAATACCATTATATACAAGTGTTGTGTGCTTTCAAGTCTAGGCCATTGTTGTACAAGGGCTGTACAAGTTCAAGTCCATTATCTATTGAAGGTTGCTTCCTTGTTCAATACATCCAAGCTTAGAGGAATTCTTGCAAGCACCTTGGGTCAAAGAGGAGAGGCTTGTAAATAAAGCTTCACCATCTTTGGAGGTTTTCATTGAGCAATCCGTGTGTATCAAGCTAGAGGCTTCACATTTGGGGAGCTTGAAGCTTATAGATCAACATCAACCAAAGCTTTTCAAGAGTGCTACCAACTTAGAGTTTTATAAGTGTTACCATACCCTTAGTTGCTAGGTCTTATGTTTTGAATGCATGACTTGGTTGCTTATTGATATTGTTGTCCTTGATGCATGTTTAGCTATGTATTTGCCCTGTGATATGATCTATAGCCATGGATGTGCTGCATGTTTGATGCAAGTGTTGCATGCATTCAAAAATTTTAAAATTTCACACTTTTGATTGTTACATATTCACACATTCCTTCAAAAAAATGATAAAAATGCAATATTTTTAAGTATAAAAAAACAATTTTTAAGGCTAAATGATGAGGAAAATACAATTTTGATACTAAAGGTGAAAGTTTTATAGGTTTTACATATGTGGGTTATACCCAAATCATTCAAAATGTAAAGAAATGCACAAAAAGAAAATATAAAATGCAGATGGATGACAAACACTCCTAGACATTAACCTGCTTCTTCTTCGCCAATCATATATCTTATACCAAACTGCTTCTCAATATGAATCACATTCACAACCATAAAGATAAAAGGGGTAGAAGAAGAAAATGCAAGATACGAGAAAATAAACATGCATAATGTATTTTAGCATCCTCAAAAAGTTTAGCTAAACCTTTTACAAAGAAAAAGATCTAGGAAGCCTTAAAGAAGTGTTTTTAGGCCATCGTTGCCAAAAGGATGAGAAATGGCATGAATATGTAGTTATATACCTTTTAAAGTGTGCTTTGACAGAGATGAAGGCCTGGTTTGGATTGAATGTGTCTAAAAAATAACCAAAAAATATGAAAAAGGTGTAGTTTAGACCAAATAGGTATCCTGAGCCTTCAATCCAATAGATTTTCGACAAGTTTTGCTAAAAAAAAGGCTTCCCTTTAAGTGTAGTGGGGTCTGAATTTATAGACCCCCTAGGATAGCTTATGGGCATGTGCCAATGAACATGATGGGCATGCACCAATTCTTGATGGGCATGCACCCATCAAACTAGGCACAGGCCCCTCATGTTGTCCATTTGGGCTTTGCAGGGTCTTTCGAGGTCTTAGGGTCCTTTTTAGGGTTTTTATGCTCAAACCGGACTTAAGGTTCGGAACTTTATTAGTTCAGAGATGAAACAACAGTTTGGTTTTAGGGTTTCAGGTGGTTAAAGCACATCTTCGAGGCTCCAACCATAATATTCATGCTTTCTCAACTGAAATACTTTCATCATTGGACCATTTTGGACTTCTATTGAAATTTAAGTATCAACAGTGAGGTAGAAGTAGAGACCCAATCTATTGGCTTCACAAGTTGACGATGTTCTACAGAGGGAACAACAACAATAATTGTATCAATAAGCGGAAGGAGGGAGAGGCCGATGACATCACGATTGTGATAAGTGTTCATGAGGATGTTGGTTGCTTTAATGGTTGATTTATTGTGAATATCAAAACTAGCAGCCACCTTAGAAGGAGAAGATGTAATGAGTTGTTGGTATCTTGAGGATATTGGAAAAATTAGAATGGATTTTTTAAGGGGTTAAATATTGTAAAAGTCACCAAACTTTACAGTTGTCGCAGTTTGGATACTAAACTTTAATTTGTTTCCTTTTGATAACCTAACTTTGATTGTGTTTAAAAAAAGGGTACCATAAAACATTTTTAGTCCCTTAATTTTTTATTCAAAACCAATTTAATCCTTTAATCTTTTTGTTGGGTCCGATAGGCTGCTTAAGAGGGGGGTGAATTGAGCTCTTTTCGAAAAATGGTATAAAAACTTAAAAACAAATTTTGACAAAAACATGCACAACGAAAGTTTTGAAAAACTATTATCATAGCTATCAGATCAAAATGAAAAACTCAAATTTAAAGATGCAAGACATCAGAGCTAAATATTGAAAAAGCATAATAGATCAACTAACTAATATTTTTGGATTTTTGAATAAGAAATCAAAACAAAAGCATGAAGGAAAACAGTTCAAGCATCGGAGCTAATTTTCAATCGGGGACTTAGTTGAAAATGAATTATCAATAGAAATCAGAACCAGAAATAGTTGTAAGCATGCATGAAACCAAATATGAAGAGCAAAGAGAAGAGAAATTAGACACAACGATTTTATCGTGGTTCGGCACCTGCCTATATCCACTCCTAGAGGCACTCCTCAAGATTTTCTCTCAATCTCAGTCTCTTTTAATAGGCAAGAGACAAGCCTTGGAGTACAACCCTATCCAAAACTACCCTGATGCTAGAACTAACCCCAGAAATTGGTTTTCAAACAATTCTAGAAACTGCTCCCTATCTGGTTTTCAAATAGCTCTAGAAAAACTGCACCCCTCTAGTTTTTGAATAAAACCAGAAAACTGCTCTTCACTGCTGGTTTTGTAGATCAACTAGGAAACTTGCACTGCAAGGTTATCAATAGGTGCTTGAAGACCTTCCTCATTTGATTACAAAAGATTTTTAATGTTTTTCTCTCAAATTTCACTCAAGAAAATACAAATGAATACTATAAGCACTTGAGAGAGCAAGTAAGCAATGTATGAAGTGTAATGCAAACGATTTTTCAATGATATGCTCTATACCCTTCAATGAAAATAGGTTGAGCTATTTATACTAAGGGCTAAGCTAGAAAGAGATACCATTTGAACCAATTACAAAATTCTTTTGATAAAATAAACAAAGGACAAATTGTGCTCTTCTGCAAAAAAACATTGTGCATGGCTTGTGTAAGAGTGAGTGCAATGCAGAAGTGTGTGTTATACTGCTTTGTCTATAGAAAAGACAAGAGGCAGTGAGACATATGTTACAGAGCTATTTATTTTGCTGATGTACAAAATTAGCTTATCTGCAGAAAATGTTTCTTTGTCTTTTTAGCCAAAAATGGAAATCAAGTACATAGATTGAAAACCATCAGATTTGTGAAATGAATGGTGTAGATTTGCTCTCAAGTACTTTTCACACATAAAGCTAATTTCTTCAATTACTGAAATACCTTTCGTCGTCTTGCATTTGGGCTCCATGGGCTTTTGCACTTGATAATTTGCATTCAAACTTGACAATTTATGTTCACACACATTTATCACCAATTTGCTTGCTGTCATATATCTCGATTTAAGCACATTAGCAATAATATTATTTTCATCATTTTTGTTACTCATCTAAATTAGGCTCAGGAATCAGGCTTAGGTTGTAACCTTTGCAACAATCTTTCCCTTTTTGATGATAATAAAACTTTGATAAAAATAATTTATTTCCAAAAGATAAGCACATTTAAAGCATAAATGTAAATACATACAAAGAGACATATGCAGAGAATGGTATGCAATATGAAATTTAAAATTTTCTGAAACTAATTTTTTACAAAAATCTGAAACACAAAAATCTTTTCTCTCCCTGAATTTATGCCGATAATTTTAATAGCCAATCAATTTATCATTAATCTCTTTAAAGGAGATGATAAGGTAAGCTATACATTGATAAAGCAAAATTAAGAGATATATCAGAGTAATGAAAAATAAAAGCACACATCAGCAAGAATCGAATGAAAAGATGTGGATTTATTAAGCTAAGCAAAAAAATATTAGCCTGCAGTTCATACAAAATGAGATTCGAAAACAAATACTATAGGACAGGACGATATATGTTAATAACAAAAACACTAATTCTACTCCCCCTTTTTGTCATCAATCAAAAAGAAAGTAATGAATGAGAGTAGTAACTGTAGTCTAACAAAAAAACATTAAGTGTTCAACGTCAAAGATAAAACACGTACATACTTAAATAAAAAACTAATTTAGTTATCTAGAAATATGAAAAGGATTAAGCTGCTGGATCTGTGGATGGTTTCAGTCTCTGTTAGGTTACCCGACGAGTAGGTGGGATTGGTGTCTTTTGAGCTTTGTGTTTGAGTTTGTAGCCAGATTTGGGTTTCATCTGTTCACCCTTGTTAGCATCCTTGGGCTGCTCTTTCTCTTCTTCCCTTGACAGAATAACTGAATCAGAAGGTATAGGACGATTGAGAAGTACCCTATAAAGATTAGCCAAATTAGCTTCAAATTCTTCAATGAACTTGTCAAAACTAGCTTGGCAACTGTCTATCAAAGCTTGAAATTTGGTTGCTATAGACGATATAAACTGCCTTGCCATTCGGTGCTTCACTTCATCTTCTGTCATTGCACCTTGTGGCTGAACAGATGGTTCCTTAGCAGAATCTTTCATTGTTGGCTATCTTCTTTCGGCTTGTCAGCCTATTTTTTAGAATTTTTAGCTTCCAACTATTCCTTAGTCTGTTTCTCAGTGGCTTCCTAAATTTCTTCCTTTTTAGATTATTTTTCTTCTTCTGTTGGCTTTTCCTCTACAACGTTCAGAACATCTTTGATTCCAGTATCCTCTTCTTCCTCTGAATTAGCTTCAAAGCTCTTCTTTTGCTCTATTTCTTCCTCTTTTCAGAGCTGGATTTTTTAAACTCTAGCTTCTCGATGCCACCAGATACTTCAATTTCAATTTCGGACTTCTCTTCCTTGCTTTCTTTCTTCCTTAGACTTTCTCTAATCTTGAATCCTTGACGGGGCACTCTTTCTGATTTCATCAAAAAGCCGGTCAGGATCTACTCTAGTCTCAGAATCAGAATTAACTTTAGTGTCTTCTTCGATAATTTCTTTTCCTTTAACTTTTTAATTTAACTTTGCATCAAAGACAGTGGTGGAACTTGTAGGGGCAGAAACTTTCTTTTCATCTTCCTTTTTCTCAAGTTTCTCTTTCTTGATAGGTTTCAACTTTTTCTTAGGATTAGCTTCAACTTTCTTCGCTTTCTTGATTTTCTCCTTTTCCACTTCTACTTTTTCAACCTCTATGATTTTAGACTTGGACTTGATCTTCAACACAAATGACTTTGAGATCACTTCAGTCTTCTCAATCTTCTCAAAAGTCTCATCACTTAGGTCAACTTCTAGAAACTTAAAGAGCTTTGTTAAGATCATGGCATATGGCAGCCCTTTAGATTTGGTCAAGCTCGTCATAAAACCTATGATCAAATAACACAGATTAAAGCTCTTCTTCCTAGTTAAATGCCACATCATGCACAATTCAACACTATTCACATAATCAAGACTATCTAGTTTTGATGCTAAAAAGCAAGTAATGAATTTGTGCACCATTCTCAAATCTTAAGAGAGAGAGGCTGAACTTACGTTCTCGGTGGATTTGATTTCAGAATTTTGAAAAACTTTCTTTTTAAACTCTTCCTCATCGAAACTTTTGATTTTCTTTAAATTAGCTTTCGTTGCTAGTCTTGTACCATGATTTGGAATGTCAAAAGCTTCAGAGATGGTTTCTAGAGAAATAGTGTACTTCGCTCCTTTCAGAGTGACTTCAAACTCTTTTGAATCAATCTCTTTCACCGAGCCATAAAACTGTTGAACTAGATTTTCATACACATCTTCATTGACTTTCATCAGGCTGGTCCATTGTTGGGCCAAAAACCATTCATTCAAATGAAATCGGAGCTTTTAAAGAACTCCCAATCGATCATCTTTGGAGGAATTAATTTTTTGTGGAAAATCTTTGACTCAATCCCTTTCGACTTTTTCTCCAAGATTTCCTTTTTCTTGGCTTTTTCGATCTTCACCTTTTTCTGGGTCTATTTTGAAGAATCAGTGCTTTCTTCTCTAAAGTCCTTTCTCTTTTTGCTTAAATCACTCATCTTGTTGAGAAAAGAAATTGCTTTCCTTGGATTTCTTTTGAGGATGAATAGATAAGAATAGAGAGGAGAGTTTTAAGTTTTTTTAAAAAAAAAGTTGTATGTGGGTTTGAATGGAAGAGATAGTGGGTATTTAATGAGAGGAAGTCTCAAAATAACTGTTGGATAAAAGGGTGTCTCACGTTATAATCCAGCAGACGTAACCTTTCCAGTTTCCAAAAAAAAATTAACTTCTTATTCAAGTGCATGCCTATCCTATTTTCTCTCTAAGGCAAGTAATGTTTCCTGCTTAGGCTAACGTGTCAACCATTTGAAGGCTAATAACTGACACAATTTTCAAAATGTGCATGTGTGCCTTTTCTAAACAGGCATGGTCGAGAGAAAATATTTTTATTCTAATTTTTCAAGATACAGCTGTACTTTATCTATATATTCAAAGATATTAATGAAGACTGATAAGTTATCTTATTGAAGATAATTAATTCCGAAAGGGGAAAAATATTTTCAAATAAAAATAGCTGAAAAAATGAATTTATGCATCCAGATCAATAACTCCTAACTCAGTTCTAATTTTGCAAAAATGATCTTCACTCAAATGCTTTGTGAAAATATCAACAAGTTGCATGTCAGTAGGCATAAAAATTAACTTAATGTCACCATTCAACATATAATCCCTTATGAAAATGATGCCCAATTTCAATATGTTTTGTTCTAGAATGTATGACAGGGTTCTTGGATAAATTGATTACACTTGTATTATCAATATATAGGAATTTGAGAGTACCTCATTCCATAATCTTCTAGTTCTTTCTTTCCAAAAAGAACTTGTGCAACACAGCTTCCAGTAGTAATATATTCAGCTTCAGCAGTTGATAAGGCCACCGAAGTCTGTTACTTGCTAAACCATGAAACTAATCCACTGCCAAGAAACTGACAAATTCCAAATGTGCTTTTCCTATCCATTCTACTTCCTACAAAATCAGCATCACTATATCCCACAAGATCAAAGGATGTATCTTTAGGGTACCATAGGCCAAGACCTTGAGTTCCCACAAAATACCTAAAAATCTTTTTTAACAGCTATCAAGTGAGATTCCTTAGGATTATCTTGAAAATGCAGACATAAACAAACACTAAAATGAATATCAGGTTGACTAGCAGTAAGATAAAGTAATGATCTAATCATACCTCTATACATCTTGATGTTTACCTATTTACCTTTTTCATCTTTGTCTAATTTGATTGTGGCGCTCATTGGTGTCCTGCTGATTTTAGCCTCAAATAGCTTGAATTTATCAGCATTTTTTTCATATACTTGGACTAATTTAGAAATATATTATCCTTACACTGTCTAATTTGTAATCCCAAAAAGATATTTAGCTCTCCCATCATGCTCATTTCGAACTCATTTTTCATCAAATTTGAGAACTCCTTGCATAAGCTTTCTTTGGTTGCTCCAAAAATAATATCATCCACATAGATCTGGACAATCAGAATATGTTCAGTCTAATTTCTTGTAAAAAGTGTCTTATCCACTTTGCCTCTTGTAAACCCATTTTCTAGCAAAAACTTGCTTAGCCTTTCATACCAAGCTCTAGGAACTTATTTCAGACCATACAATGCTTTTGTTAATTTGTACACATGGTTGGGCTTATCATGTATCTCAAAGTTAGGGGGCTGATTCACATAAACTTCTTCATTGAGATACCCATTCAATAAGGCTCTTTTAACATCCATCTGAAATAGCTTGAAGTTTATGTAGTAGGCAAATGCATACAATATTCGAATCGCTTCAAGTCTAGCCACAGGTGCAAAGGTCTCATCAAAATCAATTCCCTCTTCTTGGTTGTAACCTTTGGCAAGCAGTCTAGCTTTATTTCGAATAACATTCCCATGCTCATCAAGCTTATTTCTAAAAACCCATTTAGTTCCAATGATAGTGTGATCTTTAGGATTTGGAACTAATTTCCATACATTATTTCTTTCAAACTGATTTAGTTCTTCTTGTATAGCCATGATCCAATTTTCATCTTCTTGTGCTTCCTCTATGATCTTTGGCTCTATCTTTAACACAAAGGCTACATTTCCCATCATTTTTCTGAAGCTACTTTTTGTAGCTACTTTATCGAATGGGCTGGTCAGCATGTTTTCATTGGAGTGGTATTTGTGATATCTCCATTCTTTAGGTAGATTATGATGCAAGTATTGCTAATCATTTTATCTTTTGTCAATCTAGTCTTCTCTTTCAGGCTGATTTTCATTCTCTGGCAACCTTTCTCCTATCAAATCTGACTGACCTTCCAGATTAGCTTTAGCATTCTTTTCTAGAGCATATTCTTTCTCTTGAACTTGTTCATTGACTTTTTCAGTTGGTTCAGGTGTGGAACTTTCAGTACCTACATGAAAATCAT
Organism: Macaranga tanarius; assembly: GCA_949673435.1. NCBI lineage: Eukaryota > Viridiplantae > Streptophyta > Magnoliopsida > Malpighiales > Euphorbiaceae > Macaranga > Macaranga tanarius. The sequence goes on along the minus strand of CATIWO010031147.1, from coordinate 4,237 downwards.
CTACAACATCTCTACTTAGTAGAGTTTAGTTAGTTTCCTTGAAGACAACATGAATAGATCTTCAACAATAAGAGTTCTTTTTTAAAAAACTCTAAAAGCTCTACTATGATCAAAATAGCCTAGAACAATTCCCTCATCTGATTTTGCATTAATTTTGGCTAGCTAATCTTTCTTATTGTTATGAATAAAGCATTTACAACCAAATACCTTAAAATAGCTTATGTTAGGCTTTTTGCTTTTCCATAGCTCATAGGGTGTCTTTTTCAAGGAGGATCTTACCAAAGCTCTATTCAAGGTGTAACATGTTGTATTTATAGCCTCAGCCCAAAAATATTTTGACAAATTAGCTTCACTAAGCATTAAGCGTGCCATTTCTTGCAAGGTTCTATTCTTTCTTTCCATAACTCCATTCTATTAGGGAGTTCTTAGAGCTGAAAAATTATGACTGATTCCAAACTCATCGCATAGCTCTTCAAACCATTTATTTTTGAACTCTCAACCAGGATCACTTTGAAGACTTGTGATATTGTATCCTTTCAGATTTTAAAGCTTTCTACAAAGACTAGCAAATTTGTTAAATTCCTCTTCCTTTTTAGCTAGGAAAAGGGTCCAAGTGTATCTACTATAATCATCCACTATAACAAATGCATATAACTTGCCTCCTAGACTAGATGGCATGACTAGTCCAAACAAATTAAGATATAATAGTTCAAGTGGTTTGCTAGTTGAGATCGTGCCTTTAGATTTAAATGAAGACCTTATTTGTTTGCCTAATTGATAAGCATCACAAATAGTGTCCTTCTCAAATTTCAGCTTCGGCAGACCTTTAACAAGCTCATTTTTGGAAATCTTTGAAATCAGATTCATACTTGCATGAGCTAATCTTTTATGCCAAAACTAGTTATTTTCATCAACAGATGCCAAACACAAATCAGATGCATAGTGCAAATTTTCAAAATCAACCAAGTAAACATTTTTAAATTTATCACCAACAAATAGTGTTTGATTATCATGCATATCTTGAACTTCATAGTGAGTAGGCTCAAAAATGACTCTTATTCTTATCACAGAACTGACTGACACTGATCTAATTAAACTTCAAACTTTTAACTAGTGATACCTCTTCAATGGAAGGATTAGCTCTGACTGTTCTGATGCCAACTATCTTTCCTTTGCTGTTGTCTCTAAAACCGACGGATCCTCTATTTTTCAGCTTCAGTTGGGTGAACTTTAACTTGTCACCCATCATATTCCTAGAGCAAGCACTATCCATATATCATTTTTCTTAAACACTCTTGCTCTTGAGGCAGACCTACAAGGGATCAGTTAGTTTTAGGTACCCAAACTATCTTGGGTCCTGATGGGTTAGTCTCAAAAAATAGCTTAGTACCTTTTGGTACCCAGACAAATTTAGCTTTAGAAAAGCCTTTCTTATAAGCACAGAATCTTGATACATGTCCTTTATGATTGCAATAAAAGCATGTGAGATGTGTATGGCTTGAAGAAACCTCTTTAACAAAGTAAGAGTCATATTTTCTATTTTTCACAAATCTAGTAAAGCCTAATCCAGATTTTTCATTTGAAAACCATTGGTTTCCTAATAAAATATCAAGATTATGCCTTCCCTTTGTGAATCTTTCAAGATCTTTGGTCAATGTCTCAATTTTCTTTTACAAATCATCATTAGTTCTCACCAGAAATGTATTTCTTTCAGTGATCATACCAAGCTCATTTTTCAGAATTTGATTTCACAAGCAGTAGTATTTAAACATTCGTATGAATGTGCAAATAAAGCTCATGCATATTTCTCTTTTTCTTTCAAATCATCAAATTCAGCTTGTGAAGCTCTAGAGAAAATAGTTTCAATTTTATCATTAAGAAATTTATCATTTTCTGACTTAACAGATTTGAGTTCCTTCTTAAGCTTTTTGTGTTTCTTGGAAAGTTTTTTAAATTCAATGTATAAATCATCAAATGCATTACCTAAATCATGATCAGAAACAAAGTCAGAAGATTGTACCTCTTGTGTGAGCACTTCTAGGGAATTAGTTTCAGATCCTGACTCCTTCATTTTAACTTGGCTCAGTTCTTCACTTTCAAAAGCCATTAGACAGATGTTTACAACTTCATTTGACTTCTCTTCTTCTCCTAAGCTTGAGCTTTCACTATCACTCCATGTAGCAATCATAGCTTTATTAGCTTTGCTTTTATTGGACTTATTTTTCAGCTTTGGGCAATTAGACTTGTAGTTCTAGGCTTGTTGCATTCAAAATAAATCACTTCTTGCTTTTCCTTTTTCTGTAGAGGATTGGCTTTGGGGCTGAACATCTTATTGATGTTGTTCCTGTAGCTCCTTCCACCTTTCTAATACATTCTTTTGAATCTTCTTGTGAACAATGCAAGAACAACTTCATCTTCTAAGCTAGTTGAACTTTCACTGCTTGATCACTTCTCTTCCTTTTGTCACTGATTGTCTCCTTTTCTTTTTCTTTGCTTCTCATAATCATTTCATGTGTCAGTAGTGAATTGTCAAGCTCATTGTATGAATATTCCTTTAGATTTTTAGCTTCATAGAGAACCGTGACTTTAGTCTCCCATCTTTCTAGTAAAGATCTGAGGATTTTCTTCACCATCTCTTCTTCAGTGATTTCCTTTCCAAGATTTTTGAGTGAGTTCACTATTTCAGAGAATCTTAAATTCATTAAAGAAATAGTCACGTTTGGTTTCATAAAAAACAACTCATAATCTCTCTACAACAAGTTGATCTTTGACTCCTTAACCTGATTTGTCCCTTCGTAGGTGACTTCCAGGTTGTCCCATACTTGTTTTGCTAATGTGCAAGCTGCGATTCTATTATACTCATTTACTTCCAATGCACAATGAAGCATGTTGAGTGCCTTTGCATTCAGTTAGTCTTTTTCCAGTCATCATCAGAGTAATCAGTTTATGGGATAATGACTTTCTTTCTATCAGCTTGAGTTTTGGTTGGAACAATCAGTCCGTCAATAATGACTCTCCAGTAATCAATATCAACAACCTGTAAAAAATTTCTCATTCTGTTTTTCCAATAAGCTTAGTTTGTGCCATTAAAAAGAGGAGGACAAGTGATGGAATTTCTCTCAAGTAATCCTGATGCACTATGGACAACATTATAACTACTAGTAGCCATTTTGGATCTCTCAAAGGTGTTAACCTTAGAAACAGTTTCAAAGACCTACTCTGATACCAAGTGTTGGGTCCGATAGGCTGCTCAAGAGGGGGGGTGAATTAAGCTCTTTTCAAAAAATGGTATAAAAAATTAAAAACTAATTTTGACAAAAACTAGCACAGTGGAAGTTTTGAAAAACTATTTATCAGAGCTAAATATTGAAAAAGCATAATAGATCAACTAACTAATATTTTTGGATTTTTGAATAAGGAATCAAAACAAAAGCATGAAGGAAAATAGTTCAAGTATTGGAGCTAATTTTCAAGCAGGGACTTAGTTCAAAATGAATTAGCAATAGAAATTAGAACTAGAAATAGTTGTAAGCATGCATGAAACCAACGATAAAGAGCAAAGAGGAGAGAAATCAGACACAGCAATTTTATCGTGGTTCGGCTTTCTGCCTACATCCACTCCTTGAGGCACTCCTCAAGATTTTCTCTCAATCTCAGTCTCTTTTAATGGGTAAGAGACAAGCCTTAGAGTACAGTCCTATCCACAACTACCTTGTTGCTAGAACTAATTCTAGAAACTAGTTTTCAAACAGTTCTAGAAACTGCTCCCTATCTGGTTTTCAAACAGCCCCAGAAAAACTGCACCCCTATAGTTTTTGAATAGAACCAGAAAACTACTCCTCACCGCTGGTGATGTGTACTAATCTGCAAGCGTACAGAATCATATCAAGTAGTATATAAAGATATCGTTCCTCAGAGATTTGAAGTTAAATACTGTAATACTCACAATATTTGATTGTTTAGACAACGAAATAGAGTTTGAAATTTCAAAGAAACTAAATTAAGAAAAGTAAAAACACAAATCTAATTCAAATTTTAAAAGGTAGGGTTCCTTATTCTCAATTGATCATTTCAAAGGATTGATTACACAAGTAGATCTACACTAGTTTTAATTCATTTTGAAGGGATCTTAGAAACTATAGATTTTCCTCTGAAATAAACCTATAATTAATTGAAGATTAATCAACATTAAGTTAACCGGCTCTTACCAACCTAATGCCTTTTAATTCCAATTTTA
>CATIWO010031130.1:0-13376 GCA_949673435.1 Macaranga tanarius | reverse complement strand
AAAACACAAAAGAAATTATCTAAAAACAAATAAATCCTACTAATTAAGACAAAATAACTAAACTAACTAAATTAACTAAAAACTAACTAACTAATGCAACTAATAAGCCTAAGATGCAATAAAATAGAGTGCTTAAAACATGTATTTTTTACACTCATCATTTTCTTCCCCAAAATCTCTACACAACTCTTCACTTCACAATTAAATATATATCAATTAAACTCCAACCAATCACAACTTTCCATTTGGCTACCTAAAGTTTTCTTATAATAATTGTCCAACCCACCAATAAATCCATATTTATCACATAAATAATAAATATAATAATACTTAATAATATAACAAAATATCATCAAAATACTCATTTAACCCCTTAATGAAATGGGCATATTATACAATACCCTTGTAACTTTCCATTGTTACATTTAACTCCAAACTTACCTTACAATTAAGTCTCTCTACACTCATGCACATATTCCAACTTAAATAAAGCCATTATCTACTATACACAATATACCATACACACGTCATAAATACGTATGTGAAAGGGCGGGTGTTACATTTCTCCACTCCTTAAAAAAATTTCGTCCTCGAAATTTAATAATTCACTATCTTTCGGAAAAAGATACAGGTATTTTTACTTCCTTAGCTCTTGTACTTCTTAAGTTGCTTCCTTAGGGTATGATGACTCCACTTCACTTTACTATCGAAATCTCTTTATCCCTCAACCACTTCATCTTTCGGTCTAAAATTTCTATCAATATTCCAGAAATCTCTATCTTAGGCTTTTATATCACATAACGAGGATTCGAGCTATATTGTCTTAACACAAACACATAGAATGTATCATGAATAGAAAATAATTCCTTTAACAAAGTCAATTTAGATGACAATATTCCACCCTTTACCACAATTTCATACTGTCCCATGCATTCCGGGCTTAATTTCCTTTATTAAGCTTTTTTAAAGCTATGCAACTTCCCCATACTCAGATGAGGATAAAAGTAACTCAGACACACTTTAAAGATGCACCTACATTATCATTTCAATTCCATACTAGAAAAATATAACATACTCAATAAGCAATTTAATATATATTACATGAATCATAATACTCTATTTAATATTGCACTCATCTTAATAAATAGGATAGCATTTCATAATAATTCACATAAATGCAATAATATATACATTCACGTTCCCATCTCATGGGTCAATATTCTACCAAAACCATTTTCATACGACCACTTCACCCAAAGCCACATTTGGCATGTTTCTCACATTTTTTTTCACTTGTTTCGCCTTATTGTGAAACACAACACATCATATACAATACAATTTAACATGATTGCATCCATAGGTCATTGTATTAACATTCATCATACACGAAAGTAATATTCATTATAATTCATAATCCACAACATAATCATTTCACACCAATTCTCATCAAAAGCTACTAGTACCATTCACCATATTCCATGACATATTCGATCATATACCTCAATATATGCATATATAATAATTCATATTACTTGCTTAATTATCCAATTAAGCACACTTTATATTAAAATAATACATATAAAAGAAACTAACATATATACATCATATTAGTAAGTACTTACCAAAATACTTCTCACTTCAACAAGTGAGAGTTCTTCTAACTGTTCAAATATTCCTTATTCTTTATAACTCCTATATATGACCATATGTCTCACTTACACTCTAATTCATTCAATTCAATCCATTATCCACAGTTAAATTTATAATAACATCATACACAGATCCTGTAACTCTGATCTCCTACAGGAATTGGCACTATGAGTCTATTTAATACCATTGGTGGTTGTAACTTCTGTAAGAATGATATTCCGTTTCCATACATCATCTCTTTCATATTACTTTCTTGTTGGCCATCCATAGTAAGAATGTGATGTTCTTGACATTTTGGTTACCACAATTAATGTCCTTCAACTCTCAAAGACATATACTAAACAAGAGTTCTAGATCATAAGTCAAGAAAGTACACGATTATAACTATCTGAATATATATAGACTATTGTTCTTTCTCTTAAAACCCTGATATGAATCATATAACTTATATAACTTTACTAACAAACTTTAATCCATTTCCCTCATCATTTCTTTCTTAAGGAAAGTAATTTCCTCACTCTCAATTTATTATTATTATTTTTTTTATATCATACTCATATCTAATGTATTAATTACTCCAAATTAAATAATTAGAATTTATGATATCTATACTACATCCCAAATATTATCTCGGTAATAGAATATTTTGCTCTCACATTCATTCTTCTCCAAAAGACTGTAATATCTTCCTATTAATCAAACCATTCCTCACTTCATTAATAATAAATGATACTTAATTAGCTTTCATCAGAATGTGGCTTAATAATACATAATCAGTACATAATTACTTTCTAACATCTTGGTTCTATACAAACAAAATTAATGTCATCAGGCGTGTACAATTTCTTCTTCACCCACTACTTCCATATTTCTCTACTCCCAAATGTAAATAACTATCTCCTTACATAATAAATTATAATATCATGATAATTTCATACCCAATATATTACTCTTCTTTCAACTCCATAACTACTAAGTTTACACTTCTCAAACTAGATAGTAGTTCTAAACAAAATCCTTACCACTTACTGCAATTAATTGTGATCTTCTATCACTTCTTACAAATGAACAATCCTAAACAAATTGATCTAATGTTCTACAATTATAACATATCATTGACTTAAGACCCCAACACTTTCCTAATTATCTCTTACCATCATCATTACAATTGCATCCTGGTAATATTGTACCCTCCATAGATTTACCATTAACTTTTCATCTTTTAAAATTCTCCACATTCTCTATTACATTTTTCATTCATTAGTTAACCATTCAAACGCTAACTATATCTTTTAAATTCACTTTATTGACACCTCAATTCTTTTAGCTTCTAAAACTCTTTCTCAAATCTCTAAAGGCAATCCCCTCTCAAGTCTCTTTTGCTTTTACTCATCAGTTGTACACAAGCCTATATCATAGGAACCTAATGACAGAAGTACAATTTTACGAGGAATCTACCAAAAATTTGGCAGAACCTCTCCTAAAATATAGACATCTCCCTATTAAAATAGGGCCAATCCTGCAAATAAATAATTACACTTCTATAAATAATCTCAATTAAAGCTCAATTATCCACCATACTACAATTGCATCTAACTGAGCATCACCAATATACTATTACTAATAATACATGAGCTTTGCCATAATCACGATGCTTTCACATTAATCTTCACATCATATATTTTGCTTAATCTATGACACTGCATAACTAATTCTCCTTTCATCAGTACAATCAATTTAGCCTAGCATTCTCTTCATATTCTATAATCATCCTTTACTAGGGTGGAATCACTAAGGCTGTAAAAACATTTGTACCTTACTCTCTTATACTTTATAACAGTGCTAACCACTTGCCCTTGATTCATAACTTCCACCTTTTAATCTATTTTCAACCTATAAAAATATACATCTTATGGAGGGCTATAAATAAAAATTCAAGTTCATATAGAACATGCATAGGTGTTAGCAATGAACTCACTCAGATGACTTTTCGGGGTCAATGCGAGGCACTTGGTGTTCATCCATCCGAAGATATGCAATGCACATCAACTACATATTTTTCTCAATTTATGCATGATATGTCATGTATACATCATGCTTTATCTTCCCGAGGAAATCTAATCCCCGATCTGGTACCACTTAAATATAGCACCCTCTAAGTACTACATATAAGTGTCTATATATTACATCAACCATGTGGCATATGAAAATTTTTATCAAAAGACATGTATTTATACCAAGCTCTTGTAATATGTACATTATACTTTTATGTACATACATAGTTTGAAATCAAAATAGATATATTGTTCAAATACAAAATGTTTGAATGTTATAATGATGATGCTCATAAGGATGGAGATGTTGACACTAAGCCTGCCCTTGACCCACCTGAGCTCACACGAAACACACTTCAAGCTAGGCTATCTAACCTGAAAAATCACAATTTGTAAAGCAATGAGTTTGCAACTCAATAAGCAATTATTAATACAACTATACATATAGTTTTTCTCAAGAACTAATTAAGAAAAATACCTAGAATACGTTGCAATACATCCAAATACAAGAATTTAACATTTAGACTGCGCATGGGAGTCCAAATGACAAAGGTGTAAGTGAGTACTAAAATGTCAAGCTCAATTAAAGAATCTAAAAAATAGATTTTAGCAAATATCAAACTTGGAACTTGTAGAGGACTCTTTAAGGTTTCCATAGAATCAAACCACGCCTCATTTGGAGTTTGGTAGCTCAAGTTATCGCAAAAATATGAAAATAAAAGTGTGCTGATGACTCCTCACGGGCGAGTGCTCACGGTCGCGATAGTGTGCTCACGACCACGATGGTGTACTCACAGTCGCGACCCAGACTGTGAGCAGCCACCTGAAGCACCATTTTACTGTGTAAAATGGCCTAGTTTGCTCACGGGTGCATCCTCACGGTCGCGACCTAACCGTGAGCAACCTAAGCAACCCCAAAACTCATATCTTGCCATTCAAATGCATACCAAACCTTTCCCTACTTGATCATAACTCAAATCAACCTTAAAAATACTTCATAAACATACTAAACATCACCAATTCAATCATCAATATATAATTCATAATCATTCACAAGATTTACACATCCATATTCATCATTTTATCACACTTCCATCACTCATTCACACATTATCTCATTCAAAAGCATAAACTTAAGGTATATGTAAATCACCACATCAATTAGTACCTATGTGATCACATTCAATAATATATTTAGTTCTCATAACCAAATTCACTATATTTCAAGAGTTCATATACAATTCACATCATCATTCTCACATTCAATTCACATTTAACATGTATGCAAATACGGTGCTAAAATGGATGACTATGCTTGTTAGTAACCTCACACGGTCACACACATTATGCACAAGCTCACTTTTGCTATCTTTTCACACACATTATGCATAAGCTCACTTTTGCTTTCTTTTGCTTTCTTTTTTTTTTTTATATATATCTATGGCCATTTCTGAGATTCTCTACCCCTTTCAATCTCAGTCCTGAGATTCTCTACCTCTTTCAATCTCAAATCTCACGCATATGCGCATATATATCATTATCACATGAATGGCTATATCTGAGACACTCTACCCCTTTCAATCTCATATCATGGAGCTCAAACTCCACACACATTTTCTCCTCACATTATGCAATATGCCACATTTCACATTCACACTATACCACCTCAGGGGGTTTTCATAAATCACCATGCTAATTCATATTAAAAATATCACACGTTCATACCCATTCTTGCCATTTGCATGTTTCATCATAATTCATACTCAACCATACCACCCCAAGTGGCTTCCATAATTCAATATATCAAATTTGCATATATATACAATCATATCATCATAATCCAACATCCCTTTCATTTTCTCATCAACAATATATAACATTTATTCATCATACTTTCTCACAATAACGTATTTATATTTAAATATAGTCATCATGATCAATAATCTTGCCACTTAAATGGCATACACAAATTCATATAGTTAAGTAACTATAAGTACTTGAAATTACTACATGTAAGCATGAAGTTAATAATTACTTACCTCAAGCCTTCAACTCCTTAAAATAAAATCTCCCCTAGTGAGTAATATCTCCAATATCCTTATTCATGCCTACACACAATTCATATATCAATTCACAAGGCAATTATGCCACTTGCACTCAACTCACAAAATGCCACTAAGTGAAACTCCAAATTTTAGGTTCAATAAATCCAAATAATTCACACACAGCTCTAAAAATTATAAAAATATTACTGAATCTAGATATATGAGTCTACTTCAAATATCAGCTATATTTACTCAATTTGGATATATGTGGAATTAATTATGGATTTTTGAGTAAAACTAGGTCAAACAGGAAAAATAGAGTGACGGCTTGGAGCACGAAAATATTTTGCTGTGCCAGTTACCCTAAATGGCAAAATTTGGCTTTCCTAAAAACATAAGAGTTGTAGAGGACACTCTGAGGTTTATAGAACATTAAAGCTTGCTCAAATCAGAGGTCTACAACTCAAAATATGATCAAAATAAAATGACTGATATACACAGAAAAACAGAGTCTGAATTCAACATATCAAAACCTAACTCAAATCATCAAAATTAAATACAAGGCTTACCAAATAAATACTCAAATGGCTAATTGATCTTCTTAGGCTCTCAAAAATCTTTGCTAGAAGTGTAGAGAATTAACAAAAACTCTCAAGCTCTCAAAACCCTCCTCTTCTCCTTTCTCTCAATTTCTCTACAAAATCCTTTTCACTCTTCTAACATAAATAATAATAATAATATACTCACAAATAATTACACCAATTAAAATAAGCCATTTGCCCACCTAAAGTCTCCTTCCCATAATAGTAATAATAATAATAATAAGATAGATAATATCAATAATTTTTTTCTACAATATTACTTAATAAAATAATACATAATATCACCAAATCTCTACACCCCCTTACTAAAAATAGGATTATTACACCATAGTCCACAACTTTCTTTTGTAACAAATCACTCCCCAACTCACTCATCATTTTCTTCCTAAAATCTCTACACAACTCTTCACTTCACAATTAAATATATATCAATTAAACTCCAACAAATCACAACCTTCCATTTGGCTATTAAAAGTTTTCTTATAATAATTGTCCAACCCACCAATAAATCCATATTTATCACATAAATAACAAATATAATAATACTTAATAATATAACAAAATATTCAAAATACTCATTTAACCCCTTAATGAAATGGGCATATTACACAATACCCTCATAACTTTCTATTGTTACATTTAACTCTAACCTTACCTTACAATTAAGTCTCTCTCTACACTCATGCACATATTCCAACTTAAATAAAGCCACTATCTACTATGCACAATATACCATATACCCGTCATAAATACGTATGTGAAAGGGCGGGTGTTACAGTAACAGTGTAAGGTTAAAGGACCAGCCTTTTCAAGAAAGCCCAACTCATAACCTATCTCAATCTAATCCTAATTTAATAGATAATTTGTGATAAATATTGGTGATAAAGATAATTTAAAGGGAGTTGAATCAGAGTGAAACACTGATAGATGATAGAATATCTATTTTTATAAAAAGCCAGAAATAGTTGAGAAAAAAGAGATCATGGAGAAAAAAAATCGCTTAAAAAAAAGGACGCATAAAGAAAAAATTTCCTGGCAAGGCCAATTACTTTTAGAGTAATATTTTTAATCTCTCCTCTTTTTTTTTTTTTTTATCTTCATGTTTTATTGATTTTAATTGCCTTTTGAATTATTTTTGGTAGATTTAGTTGCTTGAATTGCATGTTTTTATTAGTTTCAATTATGTCAAATTTATATATATATAATTTTAACCCTTAAAATCATTAAACTCAAATTTTAATACGTGTCATTTGTCGTCGTTCAGCATTCACCTCTAAAGGCATATGTGTTAAATTCTAAAAATTCATTATATTTTTTAATTAAATATTAAAAAAAACAGATATTATACCCTTCTATATAGGAAAATTTTATGATTATTTTATTTTTGACCTACTTTGATTCTATTTTATATTTATTACTATATAATGAGATTACTTTTTATCATTTAACTATGATAATTGATAAAGTAAATTTTATTTTAAAAAATAAAGTAACTATAGAATGCACATTCTGTATATATCGTGTTTTCTCCCTATTTGTAGATTCTCCCTCCTCTTCTCGCAAGACGGCGCTGCTCCTTCTCTTCTTCTCACGTTCGCTGCTACATTCCTTTCCCTCCTGCCCTGACAACTACGGTTATAGGTGGGTTCTTCGCCTTTGTGTCCCTGCCTCATGGGGGTTCTTCGCTTTTGTGGCCCTGCCTCATTTCAAAGGTATTTTTTTGTTCTTCTGTTTCTTATTCAAAGTTGTTATTGTTGAGGTTTGTTACTACATCGCCGCTATTTAATCATCCAACTAAACACAACCCTTCTCCTCTGTAATACCAATTCTTTCTCTGATCGACGGATGCATGTGGCTTCTCATTATTTGGCTTCTCCGCTCTTGCATTGTTCCCAACTACTCTGTTTGCTTGAGTGAATCTATCAATCCTTTTGCTCTTATTTATTATCTTTAACTCTGTCACTACTTTTCAAAAGAAACCATGCATAAAACTTCAGTCTTTCTCGTATGTTTTGTGATTAATGTTTTTGCATTGGTGTGTATTGTTGTTTATTTTATATTGACTGCAGTTGGTTGAATATATATAGATTCAAATTGTACTTATTATGTTACTGTTATTTTCAGTTATAGACTTCCAAACATGCCTGACGCCCAAACCCAATGGGATTTTAGCTGGTAACTCCCTTGATCTGCCAGTTTCATTCTGTTCTTTCTCTTAATTGATACAATCGTTTGTTGATGTCTTCACAGTGACATATATTCTAATAATTTTTTTCATTTAACATGCCTGAGATTTGATTTGTGTTTTTATTTATTTATCAATTGCTTTTAAATTATATGTTTAAATGTTGTTTCATCAGTTTAGCCATTAGACATGATTGGAAGTGATTTAAATGTTTCCATTGTGAGCATAAAGTGTTCTTAGCTACCATCGGATGGCCCTCAATTCATGATACAGTAACCTTGGCTATATTTTGGCAATATTTATCATATTTTAGGTGGGTTTTTCCTTCACATTTGCTATTCCAAAATAGTTAGCTTCGTGAATTCCCTTTTAAAACATCTATGTCGATGCAGTGACTTGGAAGTGGATTTCGGGTATGAGGAGAATGCTTCCATTGTCCATACAGCTTTACGTATTGATAAGGAGGTAATTGTTAAATTATTAAGTATCTCTTTCTCCATTTATTTTTTGTTTTGTTTTGTTAGATTCTTAACGTATGCTTTTCATAATGCAGCTGCAACTAGATAAAGTGAAAAGGCAAATGTCAATCTCTGGTGGAAAGTTGTTAGTGTGAGTTCCTTTTAAGACGATGCATAGGTTTTTTCATATTTTCTTTGTTAAATATATTAGTTATATCTTAGAAATTTTCTTTCTAAATATAATCAGAAAAAGTTCTACACATATGTTATATAAAAAAAAAAAAGAATACCCAAATTGTGAATATATAAGAAAAGGCAAGAAGAGGAATAAGAAAAGCTGCTTCTTTAAATTTACTTTAAATTAGTTTAGTTTTCCTTTTTTGTAACTCAACCTGAACTTACCAACTCAAATCTTCTAAAATTACTATATGTAAAGCTGGTAGGAAATCGTGCTTATTTAAATTCTCTGTAATTATGAAATAAGCTGACCATGATTTTGTAAGGTAGTTATCATGACTCTGATTCTCTCTATACTATGTTTATGCAAATGTAGAATACAAAATCTCTAAAAACCATTGGTCTCATGGTTTAAAACTATAACCCAATTGAAATTTGAAATTACGTTTCAAAAAATCATAGAATCTTTCAAATTGAAGAGGTTGAAGTTTAAAATGAGCTGCAATTTGGCTTTGACTCTTACAATTTGCAGAGAATTGAGTTTTAAAACTTTGGATTTTTTTATCAGTTTTTGCGTATTGCTTTTTGTGATCATCATTTTGGAGAAGTTTCTCACATTTCTAATTTTCTTTTTTATTTTTAGATTGAAAATCGAAGATTTGAGGTTCATAAGAAATTGTAGTCCAGTAGAGAGCAGCTCTTGTGTGTTAGAGAGATAATATTCTGTATAAGTATTGCTAAAGCGTTGAAGTTCGGTGGGCTTGGCCAGCAAATTAAGGAGATAAAGAAGGTTGGTCTCTGAACTTTCATTTGTTCTCCTGACTTATTTGATTATTATTTTATGGTTGTCTGGCAAGGTTGTTGATTGGCTTTATGGTTAATATGCTTTTAATCTTTTCAGGTCACTGAGCTACCTATTAAGCATCATGAATTGTTTGGAAGTCTTGGAATTGCACAACCAAGGGTAATAAAATGCTACTAAGACATTGGATCTATTAATTAATTATGTTTTTGAACAATTTTTTTTTTATTTACAATAAAAAACAATATAATGCTCTTTCTCATGATAGGGTGTTCTTTTGTATGGCCCTCTTGGTCAAAATACATTGGTGAAGGCTCTAGAATGGTCAGAGAATTTTTTGTCATGGCAAGGTTTGTTCCCCAATTCTTCTATCTTCTTTTCTTCTAGCATCTGGCAATTGAATTGGCATTAGTATCTTTTATTTATTGGATAAAAAAAATTTTGTGCTCTAAATGATAAAAGATTCTCCATTACACTCACTATAATATTGAAATATGGACAATGTCGATGCAATAATTTATAATACACCTTTTGACTCTAAATCATCACTACAAATAAAACTGTTTATGTACATGTGTCAATTGAATGGAAGGGGCAATAGAGAATTTCCTATTGCTCAGGGCATATGAAATTTTTCTCCTTATTTAATAGACATTTCCTCGACTTTGATTTGCTTATCATAAGAAGTGGATCATACACATTATCCTTAAAAATAAATAAGAAAAATAGATTTGTAGGTTTTATTACATAACACAAACTCTGTGCCATTGACCGACATCCATTTTCATACGATATAAAGCATGAAAGGGAGTATATATTGTAAATGTCTCTATTGAGATTCAAGAACTGGTGATTTTTTAACTAAACTTATTCTGTTGTCCGTCTAGCATGTTCTGCAGTTAGCATAGTATGTGTTGTTTTAAATTTTGGTGACTGATTGCTTATGTACTTATGTGTGCGGATGTTCGTTGCATTTTGAACTTCAGATTTGAAAGCTGTCATTAAAATGAAGTTTAACAAAAGTAATTAAACGTCATGAAAATGCCACCCAGGACAAATTCGAGAAACAGAATTTCACGTGGAAAGAGCTAATTCAACTTTTAATAAACACACAACTTAAGCTGCTCAAGATGAGGAAAGGAGGGTAGGCCAAGTGGGAAATGAAATATCAGTAGATAAAAGAGCAAAAGAGAATGTTAGTGTTGCTAAGGGCGCTGTCATGGAATATCGCAAATCTTGATTATCATAATGATGTAGTCTTAGACTTTAATTATCACTACTTTGCACAGTGATTAGTAGACTGCGTAATGCGCCGAGTGTTTTTATATATATTTTGAAGATGATTTTCTAACATATATTGACTAATTTACAAAGCTTGATACATTTGTCAGATAACAAAGGTTTATTTTGTTTTTAATTTAGTTGAATGCGGAGATTACCTAATTAATCTTGCTAAGAAAATGATAGAGCTGTTCTATGGTTTTCAATTCTTTCTTTCTTTTTTTTTCATGTGCAGAGTCCGATTTGGAGAAGAAAAAAAGTGTGTTGGATCAGCAAAGACTCAGAATAGCTGAAAATCAAGAAAATAGCCTGAAGAATAGACAGAAGTTTACATAACAAGGTAAATTTCTGAAAGATAACTACTGCAAATTCCATTATTCTTTGCTGTTTATATAGCGTACATGTTCTCTTAAAGGTCTGCTTAAACCTTAGACAGCTGAGAAGAGGAAAAAGTTATATATGTATATGTATACACACACTTTTCTCTTCATCATATATCCAAGGAAGATGAGTTATTGGGTGACAAATTTCTGAACAATTTGTATTGATATGGTTCTCTTTTCAAATGTGAAGAATGAAATCAATCCATGAATAAATTACTGATCTATCACATATATATTTTTAAAGTATTTTATGTGAACTTCTGACTCTTTGGTCGCCATTTTGTAATCCTGTTTACCTGCTCTCTTCTCTTTCCATTGTGATGGTCACTTCCAAAATCCATATTATATTTTCCTTAACACATTTCTTAATTGATTAAAGGTTGTAATTGGTGTATTTTTCTTAACCCCTCCCCCTACTGTTTTGGTTCATAATGGGGCTAAAAACTCTTCGTTGGGTGAATTTGAAATTCCTGAAATGCTTGGTTCAGGTTTTTAATTATGTTCATTTATTTTTGCTGTTGATCCTGATTGTAGCTTTTATATTGTTTATGTTTAGTGTCATATAAAAGATGATATTGATTGGTCTTTGGCAATTCAGTGATGATGTAACATGTGGTTACTGATTATGAAAATCTGGTTACAGGTGGGTTCGTTGCTTTTGTATCCATGCATCACTTCAAAGGCATTTTCTGTTGTTTTATTTCCTATTTATTAATTTTAGGTGCAAATGCTTAGAAACTCTTTTGTTGGCACATATTACCACCTGATTATTGTCTTTTGTATATACTTAATGTTTTGCCAATTGTGTTTGCTTTCACCCTCTGATAGTGGCATTTCTACTTGGTTGTCTTTGTTATCACACTAAGATCAAGGCCTCGCAAATTTTTTATTATAATATTAAAATGGATAGGAATATCCATACAGTCTATTATATCTGTTGTCTGTTGGAATTGCCTTTCATTTTCAATTTCCCGTGTTCAATTTAATAAAATCTTGATTTCGTTTGTTGATATTTGGTACCATATGTGCACTTAGATGCTAACTGTAACATGTGTTAAAGCAAAGAGTGTATTTTTCAGTCACTTTAAAGTCTAAACTATAAAATTATGGGTTAAGGTCATAAAAAAAACAAGTTGAAAGACTTTGAATTGAAATTTTCAAACAATGCATTTGCAATTAAGAGGTTTTTTTTTTTTTTCTGAAGTAATTAGAACATAATTAATTAATGTACAATAAACACTGTAGAAATTAATATAAAAGTTGCGACTTAACCTTATATAAATTAATGGGAAGGCCAAACTAAAAACTAAACCAATCAAATATCGTAATTTACAATTAATTAATTGAAAGAAAAAAAAGATATGTGCATGCTAAGTGTTAATAAAGATAAGAAATTAAATAAATTAAATATTATAATTGCAATTCAAATATCGTAATTTACAATTAATTAATTGAAAGAAAAAAAAATATGTGCATGCTAAGTAGGGGTGAGCAAAAGGCGGTTCGGTTCGGTTCAAAAATGACTAAAACCGAATTGAACCGAATCTATATCGGTTTGGTGTAAAAAAATCTTAAAACCGAACTGAACCGAACCGAACTTTTTCGGTTTGGTTCGGTTATTTTTTCTTTTTTTAATATTTTTTCACTTTTTAATTTTAAAGTTATTTTATTTATGTAATTTTACAATATTCTAATAAGATTTATAAGATATATTAATGTTAATTTTTTATACTTATTTT
>CATIWO010031098.1:0-45090 GCA_949673435.1 Macaranga tanarius | reverse complement strand
ATTTTTATTTTTATTTTTTCTTTTTTTTCCATCCTATCTTTAGTTTTTTCTTTTCTTTTATTTTTATTTTTATTTTTTCTCTTGATATCCTTCTTTTTTCCTTTCTTTTTTTTTTTTTTTTTAATTTTCTCCTTGTTAGGGTGTCAATTATTTCTAGCCACTTTGTTGTAGCTAATATTGAATCAAAGTTGAGTTTGGCACTGTGTTGACTTGACTCAGCTCGATCACACCCCTATTGGATATATAAAAGTGTAAGAATTGTTTCATATATGAAAAATAAATAAAAAATATACGAAAAATAAACTAAAAGTAAATAAAAAATATTCCAAGTTTTGTGTTTTTGGAATTTATATTCCGATTGCTATAAACTAAACAGCTAACAAAGTAGTTATGAAACTATGTATAATAAAATAAATAATAATGATAATGATAATATAGTCAATTAAATGTAATGAGAATTATAATGATATTCTTCAATATTCTACACAAAATTGAATAAAAGTGTAAGACATGGTTTTATATATGGAAAATAAACTAAAAAAATAAAAAAATAAACAAAAGATACATAGAAAATAAACTAAAAGTAAACAACAAATATACAAAACGTAGGACAAACCAAAAATATAAACAAAAAATATATAAAACGTAGGACAAACCAAAAATATATAAAAAAAAATAAGATAGAAGCAAACATTTTACCTTATTAACATTCTTTTGTATTTTAGTTCTATAATACTAATAATATGTGGAGTCATTTTAATGTCAATTTGTTGAAATTCTTTAGTCAAGTTTATTTTTTTGTTGGATTATTTTATTCTTTAACTAGCCACTTGGCAAACTTCAACAATTGAATTTAAATTATTAATTGTTGAAGAGACAATTTGAATAAAATTTACATTAAAATAAAAAGTTTTTAGTATTAGTAAGTAGTTTAAATGATCTAAATATTGAGGAAATATATACTCAATAAAATAACTATTTCCTTTTAGATTAAATGAAAATTAATTTCACATATTATCTTCTTTTAGTTCAAGTAAAAATTAATTTTACAAAACAATAATAACAATAATAAATAAATTTTTATTCAAATTAAAGGTTATAATCGTATTTTTCTTTGTTTTAATTTTTGAAGTATATTGGAAACCGATTATATACCAAAAGTATACTCGTTGTATACTATAATATATTTACATTTCATATATTTATATTTTTTAAGAATTTATCTCTTATGTATGATTATGAATTTTATTATTTAAATATATACAGTATATATTATGTAATACTCCCAAATAACACATACCATACGTGTGGTATAGGTTTTTTTTTTTTTTATAGAATATGAAATACATATACATCAACTCATATATAATTTCTCATGTAAATACAACTTCTACCCAATACCATTCTTATTACTCATGGAAAAAATATGTTCATAATATTAATACAAATATATAGTATGTCTTATGCAAATAAGGATGATGTCTAACTGCACCAAGCTTGCCACTGGCCCACCTGAGGTCACTAACAAATGCAACTCTAAGCTTTCTCTAACTATGCCCTGAAACATATAAATGCAAGAAAATGAGTTTGATACTCAGTAAGTAGTTACTAAAACAAATCCATATGCTAACTTCTCAAGAACTAATTAAACATAAATAAAAATAACTTTTAATGATCTACATGGTCTGGAACACTCCCGTGTTCCAACCTGTGTTCGTTTTGGTCCCAAATACAATTTCACAAATTGATACACGGTCATGTACACGCTCGTGTACTAGACCGTGTTACTCTCGGATATAAATTACGACATGCAACATGCCCATGTCTCAATTCCAACTAACCCATATATTGACACACGACTTGAGATACGCTCGTGTGAGTAACTGTGTAGCTCTCGGTCCATAATGCTCAATTACTCGAATTAATACACGACCATACACAAGCCCGTGTACTCAACCGTGTGACTCTCAGATAAAATTTCACATTAGGTATACGACCATGTTCTAACTCAAAACAAGCTGTGTCCTCACACACGGCTCGGGACACGCTCGTGTCACAACTTGTGTCTCGACACACGGTTTGGAACATGCCCGTGTCTCAGCCTATTTTCTCAACCTAAAAGTGCATTCAAATAAAATCCAAAAAGTATTCACAATAACAATACTATATCAGTACTACTCACTTCTCTAAAACTCAACCTTGGGTGTCTCAATTACATCGTATCACATCATTTCAAGCAATTCACAAACATAATCACCACAATCAATATATACAGAAATATAAGACATCAATGCATATATTTCATCATTCTCACAACATTATTAATAACACCATGCCATATTAAATGGCTAGCACAATCCCCATAATTAGGCATCATTCACATTTTAATAACCCTTCATAAATTCATCATACATTCCATCACAAGTCTCAATCTTATCATATCTCACGTCTTGTCACATCAATTGGCTTATACAAACCAAACATAATCAAAGAACAATATTTACATAAGAATTAATTTATGTATAGGCACTATATTAATAAACACTTACAATCAGCACTTTTCAATCAATTTATAATTATTAGTCTTATTTACTTTGCTGATGGACACTTAGTCAATCGAAACCATATTATTCAAACTTACTGATGGACACTTAGCCAATCGACATAATCAACAATTCACGTATGTCGACGGTCACTTAGCCAATTGACATAGTCAACAATTCACATATGTCGACGGTCACTTAGCCAATCGACTATATCACATTTCATACTGTCGATGGTCACTTAGCCAATCGACTTAATCATAATTTACGTATGTTGACGGTCACTTAGCCAATCAATATACTCAACAATTCAGATATGTCGACGGTCACTTAGCCAATCGACATAATCAATAATTCACATATGGTGACGGTCACTTAGCTAATCAACCATAACACATTTCATACTATCGACGGTCACTTAGCCAATCGACTTCATCATATTTAACATAGTCCACGATCACTTAGCCAATCGACATGTTCATCACACATTCATTCACCAATATAACATCATATATACCCAATGAGCCAACTCAAGTTCGCAATACACACTCACTTACAACCACAATTTCAATACCATCATATTTTATATTTACTATATTCAATCATATACCTTATAATAATTTCATCAACATAGACCTCATAATAAATACATCAACCCCGTACTAATATGCAAATATTAATCACATTGTAACATACTATAGTATTGTCATAACTCAATATTCATAATTCATCCACATGCATTTCTTATAAATGCTAGTACATATTCCAAACCAAGTCCACCATATATTTATGTGGTATATCTCATAAACATTATTGTTCACATAAAATGCTTAATTATCAATTACCAAAAACAAGAATAATATTAATATTTAATTGACAATACTACATATTATTGCACCTCGTTTATTTATAACAATAACTACTTACCTCAAGTGCTTTCCACTTTAAATAAGAAGTTCTTTAATTGGTTGCCTTTCCTTGCCCCTTATATCTCCTACACATATTCAAATTATCAATTCACAAAGCAAACATTACACTTGCCCTCAAATGCAACCAAGTGCAACCCCCATACTCTAGGTTCAAAATGTCTAAATAATTTACACACTTGTCCAAAAATCATGAAAATATTATTAAAGCTAGACCTATAAGTCTACTTTAAATCCCAACTAAAATAACTTGATTTGAATATGTGTGGAATTAATTATGGATTTTTGATGCAACTCGGGTAAAACAGGCAAAACAGAGTCAACAGCATGAGCACGAAAATGTTCAGCTGTGCCAATCAGTCTTAACAGCAAAATCAGCTAAATCTAAAAAAAAAAAAAGTTATAGAAAATACTCTAAAGTTTTTATGCATTTGACCTTGCTCAATTTGGAGTTTTACAACTCTAAATATCACTATATAACCATCACACAAGAAAATTCACAAACCAGCCTATATCCTACTGTTGGTCTGTTTTATGTATAAAATTCATGATGCTCATAAAAATCACATACACATCCAATAATTACCAAATTCATACAGACTCTACCTACATAAGTTTTCTTTCAATACCAACTGAATTCACCTAATTACCACATGTAGAGAATTAATTATGGCAATTTAAACAATAACAGGTCACACAATGTGATAAAGTGAGCAACAAAATGTCTGGTCTAATTCGACCAATTTAGCAGCATATTTGGTTCAAACTCAAAACTTAAAAGTTGTAGAGTACTCTCTAAAGTTTTCAGAAAGTCTATCCATGCTTAAATTAGAGCTCTGTAGCTCAAGTTAGAGTAATAACAAGACGACTAAGAAATAGAGGAACCCATACCTGAATTTACAACTAACTAACCTCTACCAAAAACAATCAATAACATAAGAAAAACTTACCAATTAAGCTTCAATTATCTAAAATACTTCTAATGACTCCTAAATGCTAGCTTGATCAAGATCAAAACCTCACCAAAATCTCTCAAAAACTCTCTTCTCTTCTTCCTCCAAATTCTCTACATAAAACACATACAACACATACATACATATACACCCACACACCTAACTAATCACTTGCCGCCATTTGGCCTCCCAAAAGTCCTCCCTCTAATAATGAATAATTATCAATAATAATAATAATAATAATAATAATAATAATAATAATAATAATAATAATAATAATAATAATAATAATAATAATAAGATAATTATAATTAAATATCCTCTCAATTACTCCTTAGCTCTTTAATGAGATAGGAAAATTACACAATAAGCCCAAACTTTCTATTATAATAATTAACTCTAAACTTTCTTTTCAATTTAGTCCCTCTCTACAGTTATACCTAATTTTATACTTAAATAAAGTCTACTAACCCTCATGTATAAAATGTAATTCATACGTCATAAATATGTATGCTAAAAAGGCGGGTGTTACATTTCTTACCTCCTTAAAGAAAATTTCATCCCCAAAATTTACTACTCACTACTTATAGGGAACCAGTATGGATATTTTTGCTTCATTACTCTTCTACCCACCATGTTGCTTCTTTAGGTGAATAGTGACTTCATTTCACCATTACTATTGGAATCTCTATTTCCTCAAATGCTTATCATAAACATTCACATTCATAATGCATAAATTAATCTCACATAGTATTAAATTAGTGATCTACTTATAGCATACCCATACCATCATCAACATTCCATAATACAACCTATAGATCATAACTCATTCATAGTACACTAGTTTTTATCACAATAACCTAACGACAATAGCACAGTTTACGAAGAATCTACCAAAAATTCTGCAGAACTCCCCCTAAAATATAGACATCTTCCTACTATAGTAGGGCCAATCCTATAATAAAAATGATTATACTTCTATAAATAATATCAATTAGGCTCAATTATCCACTACAATACAATTACACACTGTCCCACGTATGTCGAACTAAATATTATTTTCCTTCAAAATCTTAAAATTTCTTTATTTAAGCCTTATCAATACTATGCAGCTTTCCGTACTCAAATGAGGTTCTAAGCAACTCATAAATATCTCAAAGACATATTTAACATTATTAATTTATTCACAACACAAACTCAAAGTATATCTATATCAACACATCATTTAATAGTCATAATCAATTCACATATAAAGGATTATATATATATATCCAAATATGTGCATTGCATTTCATTGTCTCCAATTCCCATAATCATCAATTCTGTAATAAAAAAGTATAAATATAATCAATAAGCAATTGCGTACACATCATATGAATCTCAAATCTCAACACTTTATTTAATGTTTGCATTTATATCATAATAATTCTCGTGAATGCATGAATTTATACCTCCACATCTCAATCTCATTATTTGGTATCATTTATCTTGCCGATGGATACTTAACCAATCGACATATCAATATTTCATATGGTCGATGGTCACAAAGCCAATCGACATATTTATCACATTGAATATTTCAATCTCCTTCCATATGCATTTACATATACCGAAAATATACCAAATATATAACAAAATAATATACCATTATACATCCATATCACAACATCTCTCATATCACAACTCAAGAATCATACTCATCTATATACATATCTTAACACGGATATCACAAGAACAAAGCCAAGCCCATGTTATATTCCCTTAGTATATTACACAAACATAACACTCATATACCATTTTTAATACATCATCAATAGTAACATTCTATGAACAATATTAATCATCTCTTGTATCTCATTCATTATATTTAATAACTATTTACTAAAATATTTTCCATCTCAACAAGTGAAAGTTCTTCCTTGCTCTACATCATCTTTACAAGCATAAACATATTTATGCCACATTTTAATTATTCAAGTATGATGCATACTCATATGAAATAATGCATGAACCTATATACTGATCTGTCCATACCAATACATTTTAGATAAGCCTAATATGTGTACCCATATCTCCTTTGATTATTATAGGAGTTTCTTATCTTATAAGTCATACATTTTTATTTGACTCTGAGTTTGACCTTAAGATCCAGTTGATATTATTGTATTATTTCCATTTCCTCTCTTTCTCCGACCTTTTCCTTGTTGGTTTTATGGTATATTTCCCTTGGCACCACTTTGGATCATCATTTGAGATTCTTCATCATTTTTCTTTCTTGGACAATCCATGATAAAATGTTCAGGTTGTCTACAATAAAAACACACTATTGGTTTCGTTCTCCAACATTTTCCTAAATGAAATTTACCACAACTGTTGGATATTGAAGTTGTTGTATCATCCTTAGATTTACTTTTACTAATGTCTTTTTGATTATCTATTTCTCCAAAACCCATATTGTATGATTCTTTCATTGATCGATCGCACTAGCTTGTCCCACTTTTCTTGAATTGGTTTTGCTGAGTCCCAGTAGTTTTCAATGATAAATCATCTCTTTCCCTAGTTAGTGTAGTGAAAGCACTTGTAATTCTCTTCTTATTGGTATCCAAAATACTCCTTTCTAATTTTGTTTCCTCAGCCCGTAGTGCCACCTCCAAAATATCTCTATAAGTTGGTGGCTTTACTGCTATTCTTTCTCTAATTTCAAGATTTATTCCCCTTTCAAATTTATTTCTTTTTAATTCGACAATGGCTACCTTTTCAAAAGCGTATTTTGATAACCTTATGAATTGGACTTCATAATCGGCTACAGATAATTCTTCTTATTTTAAATTGAGGAATTCAAGCTTTTTCTTATCTTTGTATACAGCCAGTATGTATTTATCAGTGAATGCTTGCAAAAACATTGCCCAAGTAATTGTCATTGGCACATTCCTACTTTTTGGCAGTGTATCCCACCAGTCCAAGGCATTTTGTTCGATAAATGATGCTGTATAGCTGACCCTCTTTTCAGGAGTGCAATCAAATTGATTCAATACTCTTTTTGTACCCCTCAACCATTCTTTAGCCACCATGGGGTCAATGGTTCCTCTAAAATCTTTGGCACCTTATTTTCTAATCTTTTCAAAATTGTCATCAAGAGCACTATCATTCGGTGTTTGTACCATCTCTCGTATAGCTTGCATAAACTTTTGCATAAATGGAAGATAAGGAGCTTGTGGAGGAAGTGGTTGTGATTAGGATTATGATTGTTCACCTAATGCATGCATAAGCACTTGCCTATGAACTGACTCCGACAACTCTTCAGGGCCAGAGCCAGGTGTTTGGTGTCTATCCATCCTAACATAATTTAACACACATCAACTGTGTACAACTCATAATTTATGCATAATATGCCATGAATGCATCATATTCTCATGTCCTAAGGGAATCTAAATCCTACTCTGATACCACTTAATGTAACACTCCCAAATAACACATACCATACACGTGGCATAGGATTTTTTTATAGAATATGAAATACATATACATCAACTCATATATAATTTATCATGTAATATACAACTTCTACCCAATACCATTCTTATTACTCTTAGAAAAAATATATTAATAATATTAATACAAATATATGGTATGTCTTATGCAAATGAGGATGATTTCTAACTGCACCAAGCTCACCTCTGGCCCACCTGAGGTCATTAGCAAATGCAGTTCCAAGCTTTATCTAACTATGCCCCGAAATATATAAATGCAAGAAAATGAGTTTGATACTCAGTAAGTAGTTACCAAAACAAATCCTATGCTAACTTCTCAAGAACTAATTAAGCATGAATAAAAATAACTTTTGTTGATCTACACGGTTTGGAACACTCCTGTGTTCTAACCCGTGTTCACCTCGGTCCCAAATATACAATTTCACAAATTGATACACGGTCATGTACATGCCCGTGTACTAGACCGTCTTGCTTTTAAATATAAAATGCGACATGCAACACACCCATGTCTTAATTCCAACTAGCCCGTATATTGACACACGGCCTGAGACACGCCCGTGTGAGTAACCGTGTAGCTCTTGGTCCATAATGCTCAATTACTCAAATTAATACCCGGCCATACACACACCCATGTACTCAATCATGTGACTCTCAGATAAAAATTTCACATTAGGTACACGGCCATGTTTTAACTCAAAACAAGCCATGTCCTCACACACGGCTTGGGACACGCCCGTGTCACAACCTGTGTCTCGACACATGGTCTGGGACACGCCCGTGTCTCAGCCTATTTTCTCAACCTAAAAGTGCATTCAAATACAATCTAAAAGTATCCACAATCACAATACTGTATCAGTACTACTCACTTCTCTAAAACTCAACCTTGGGTGTCTCAATTACACCGTATCACATCATTTCAAGCAATTCACAAACATAATCCCCACAATCAATATATATAGAAATATAAGACATCAATGAATATATTTTATCATTATCACAACATTATTAATAATACCAAGCCATATCAAATGGCTAGCATAATCCCTATATATAGGCATCATTCATATTTCAATAACCCTTCATAAATTCATCACACATTCCATCACAAGTCTCAATCTTATCATATCACACTTCTTGTTACATCAATTGGCTTATACAAACCAAACATAATCAAATAATAATATTTACATAAGAATTAATTTATGTATAGGCACTATATTAATAAGCATTTACAATCAGTACTTTTCAATCAATTTATAATTATTAGTCTTATTTACCTTGCCGATGGACACTTAGCCACACCATATTATTCAAACTTGCCGATGGACACTTAACCAATCGACATAATCAACAATTCACATATATCGACAGTCACTTAGCCAATCGACATACTCAATAATTCATATATGTCGACGGTCACTTAGCCAATCGACCATATCACATTTCACACTATCGATGGTCACTTAGTCAATTGACTTAATCACAATTCACGTATGTTTACGGTCATTTAGCCAATTAATATACTCAACAATTCACATATGTCGATGGTCACTTAGCCAATCGACATAATCAATAATTCACATATAGTGACGGTCACTTAGCCAATCAACCATAACACATTTCACACTGTTGACGGTCACTTAGCCAATCAACTTCATCACTTTTAACATAGTCAATGGCCACTTAGCCAATCGACATATTCATCACACATTCATTCACCAATATAACATCATATATACCTAATGAGCCAACTCAAGTTCACAATACATACTCACTTATGACCACAATTTCAATACCATCAAATTTCATGTTTACTACGTTCAATCATATACCTTATAATAATTTCATCAACATAGACCTTATAACAAATACATCAACCTCGCACTAATATGCAAATATTAATCACATTGTAACATACCATAGTATTGTCACAACTCAATATTCATAATTCATCAACATGCATTTCTTATAAATGCTAGTACATGTTCCAAACTAAGTCCACCATATATTTATTTGGTATATCTCATAAACATTATTGTTCACATAAAATGCTTAATTTATCAATTACCAAAAATAAGAATAATATTAATATT
The DNA here is from genome assembly GCA_949673435.1 of Macaranga tanarius. NCBI lineage: Eukaryota > Viridiplantae > Streptophyta > Magnoliopsida > Malpighiales > Euphorbiaceae > Macaranga > Macaranga tanarius. The sequence goes on along the minus strand of CATIWO010031098.1, from coordinate 35,084 downwards.
TAATTGAAAATACTACATATCCTTGTACCTCATTTAATTATAACAATAACTACTTACCTCAAGTGCTTTCTACATTAAATAAGAAGAAGTTCTTTAATTGGCTGCCTTTCCTTACCCTTTGTAGCTCCTACACATATTCACATTATCAATTCACAAAGCAAACATTACACTTGCCCTCAAATGCAACCAAGTGCAATCCCATACTCTAGGTTCAATATATCCAAATAATTCACACACTTGTCTAAACATTATGAAAATATTACTGAAGCTAGACCTATGATCTACTTCAAATCCCAACTAAAATTACTTGATTTGGGCGTGTGTGGAATTAATTATGGATTTTTTATGCAACTCGGGTAAAACAGGCAAAACAGAGTCAACAGCAAGAGCACAAAAATGTTCTGCTGTGCCAGTCAATCTTAACAGCAAAATCAGTTAAATCTTAAAAAATAAAAGTTGTAGAAGACACTCTGAAGTTTTTATAGCATCTAACTTTGCTCAATTTGGAGTTTTACAACTCCAAATATCATTATATGACCATCACACAAGAAAATTCACAAACCAGACTATATCCTACTGTTGGTCTATTTTATGCATGAAATTCATGATACTCACAAAAATTACATACATATCCAATAATTACTAAATTCATATAAACTCTACCTACATGAGTCTACTTTCAATACCAACTGAATTTACCCAATTATCATATGTATAGAATTAATTATGACAATTTAAACAATAATAGGTCACACAGTATGAAAAAGTAAGCAACAAAATGTCTGGTCCAATTCGACCAATTTAACGGCATATCTGGCTCAAACTCAAAACTTGAGAGTTGTAGAGGACTCTCTGAAGTTTTTAAGGAGTCTAACCATGCTCCAATTAGAGCTCTGTAGCTTAAGTTAGAGTAATAACAAGAGGACTAAAAAATAGAGGAACCCATACCCGAATTTACAACCAACTAACCTCTACCAAAAACAATTAATAAGATAAGAAAAACTTACCAATTAAGCTTCAATAATATAAAATACTTCTAATGCCTCCCAAATGCTAGCTTGATCAAGATCAAAACCTCACCAAAATCTCTCAAAAACTCTCTTCTTTTCTTCCTCCCAATACTCTACACAAAACACACACAACACATACATACATATACACCCGCACATCTAACCAATCACTTGCCTCCATTTGGCCTCCCAAAAGTCCTCCCTCTAATAATAATAATAATAATAAACAATAATAACAAGATAATTATAACTAAATATCCTCTCAATTACTCCCTAGCTCCTTAATGAGATAGGACAATTACACAATAGCCCCAAACTTTCTATTATAACAATTAACTCCAAACTTTCTTTTCAATTTAGTCCCTCTCTATAATTATACCCAATTTTATACTTAAATAAAGTCTACTAACCCTCATACATAAAATATAATTCATACGTTATAAATACGTATGCTAAAAAGGTGGATGTTATATATTATATTTAAGAGATATAGTTTATAGAAATTCTATATATATATTTAAAAAGATGACTTTGTTTCAAAAAAAGAAGAAGATGATTTTAATTATGTATATGAATTGTATCATATACATAATATAAATAAAAATAAACTAAAAATATTCAAAATTGATTGAAATTGAAATATCAAATATATTTTCAAAAAAATAAGAGACCCTTAATATCTATCTTCTACTTATAATACATTATTTTTACTCGGAAATAAATATCACTACATATATAAATAGTTAGAAAAATATAATGAAATTATTCAGTATTGTGCATGAAACTGAATAAAAGTATAAAAGATTGTTTCATATACGGAAAATAAACTAAAAAATATATGAAAAATAAATCAAAAGTAAACAAAAAAATATTCCAAGTTTTATGTCTTTGAAATATGTATTACAATCACTTTAAAATTTTTGCAAATGAAATTATTACTCTATTTTCCTTTGTAATGAATAAAATTTAGTAGTTTTATTCCTCCAAATATAAGTTGTGTTATGAGTCGATCTTTAAAAGTTATAATAGAATTTTTCTTTTATTTTGATGTTTTAAAGTATATTAGAAACTAATAATGTACCAAAAGTATAGTAATGGTATACTATATCATATTCAATGTTCATATATTTGTATTTTTTTACGAGTTTATTTCTTATATATGATTATAAATTTTATTGATTGAATATATACAATGTATGTTGTATTTAAGAGAGATAGTTTATAAAAATTCTACATTTATTTAGAAAGATGACTTTAATTATTATATGAATTATTTTATATATATTATATAAATGAAAAATAAACAAAAAATATTCGAAATTGAATGAAACTAAGATATCAATTTATTAAATATGATATTGTAAATATATACTATAAATTTGTATATATTTTTTTATATAATTTTTATTTGATTTAATTTTACAAAATCATATAAGATCTTATATGGAATCATTCCAAAATAAGAAGTTGGAATAAATGAATTATTAAATTCTAGACTATACAACATTCTCGTACTCCATTAGTAAAGCACACGCCATTAATGGTCCATGTCAGGCCACTCATACATTCAGAAACATTTTTCAGGCAGGCATAAAATGCTAAAAAGGCAAAATTTATACATAATTGAGTAATTGACAACTGAACCAAAACTCCACTTCTAATATAAATCAACATCCCAAAATAAAGCCTTTGTTTCAAATGCACCATGTGAAAGAATTGAATTCTTGCAAAACCATGTGATACTTTACATGATTTAAGCCTAGCACAACTATAAGCTTTACAAACATTGAATTAAATTCTTGCAAAATAATCTCCTTTTTTACAAGTTTCACAATGGCCTTAATATTTATTGACCTCAAAATAATTGAATTCTGGAAAACGCCCAGCAACTAAAATTCAATTGAACTGAATATTTTCTTGACATCATCATACAATATCCTATATATAGACTTCTTAATACTGATTAATACCGACTCGAGTTTGCAGTTACTAGGCCCTTGAAAATGGTCTTGGAAGGGGTAACTTGGTCTCTTGTATCCGGGGACCTTGAATATACATAATTAAAAAAACCTAACCAACAACCAAAATTGCTTTTTTTCTTGTATTAAAGTTTAGAAACTATTAATACAAAGTAAAAAAAAATGTTTAAAAATGGTAAAAATTAGCTGATATCATCTATTTATATATCTATCTACAATATACAAATCTCAGGTCACCAATTTCCTTTTACAACATTGCAAGATAGAATTAACAATCTATACCACATCAAAAATTTTGATGGACTTGTAAACAGAACTGAATCAGTAAATGAAAGTCTGTGCATAGTCTTTATTAATATATCCGATGTTAGCTCAGCTTCAAAATCTGCACACACGAGAAAACTTAAGTGAACCTCGGATCTTCGATTCACAGGTACTCCGATATTTAAGTCAGTAATTGTTAAGATAATAAATCTGATTGAATTATTTAAGAGATTCTCAGCATTTATAGTAGAGCATACAAAGTTGAAATAGGACTCTTTCTAAGTATTATCCTAAGATAGAGCATTATCTAGATAAATATATATTTTTGAGACTTATTTTTAGCTTCTTTTGGTTTAATTAGGACTCTCTTTCAAGTCTAAGTCCACCATCGACCTTTAGCCTGGTGACTTTATATAGGTTTCTAAACCTATTTTATTTATTTGTTTATCAATAGTCCCCCTCAAGTGTATTTGGATATTTATGTCTGAATCTTAATTTTGGTATTTTTCCAACCAATTTAGCTTTAAGCTTCATTATCAAAACCAGACTGTGGTCTAGTTAGGCCTCAAGTGCTTTATCAAAATTCATTCTTCGGTTGTTTGCTTTATGAGCTTTTTATTGAGGCCTGTGAACTACACATAGCATCGAAAAAGTGAACATGTGTTTGAAAGAATATAAGTCATCACTTACTACTTTGAAAGAAAGTTTTTTAAAATATACAACTGTAGCGTTTATTATATTACTGAAATTTCATCCAAGAAGAGCACATAGCACGTATTGTATTTTAGAAATTTCATCTAAGATGGTGTGCATAGCACTTATTATATTGCAGAAATTCAATCGAAGAAGGTGTGCATAACACTTATTATATTACAAATATTTCATCCAAAAAGGTGCACATAGCACTTATTATATTATAGGCATTTCGTCCAAAAAAGTGCACATAGCACTAAGAAAGCTTTATCAAAGTATGTTCATTATCAATTTTGAATTTCTTTCACTTTCCCTTTCCTCTGAAGATTTTCAGATATTTATATCCATGATTCTATTACTTTTTTTGAGAGTTAAAACTCATGGTGTTGTTGTCATTTTAGCTGATTTGTATAACATGGTTGCCATAGTATCATTAGAGATGTGCATGGTACCATTGCATCTAAATTTTATATTGACTATCTTCTGAACAATATTGATTTTTACAAGTTGTTCATATTGAAAGTAGCTTCAAAAATTCCTTCACTTGATACGGTTCATCGACTAATATTTTTATTAAGCTGGATAGCACCTTATCACTTCTTTAAGTATTTTTACATCGATCAAAAGTGGTGCTGTTAGTAGATCTCTTTGCTTCTTTGTCCACTACCAATAGTTGAACGATTGGATTCATTTAACTTTATCATTGATTTAATCTCTTGCAATATGCGCTCCTTATAGCTAAATTAGCTACTTTCGTTAATGCCGTAGATATGCCCATGAGATGATTCCAAATTAGAATCAGCTCTTATGGTTGTACCATTTAAAATTCTAAGGCGTAAGGCTTCTGCTAATGGTCCACTAAGTGGTGAACCCATCCATGAACCATGGTTTGCCATCCACTGTAGTCTCAAAACACAACCACCTTCTTTGTCCCAAAACTATAACATGCTGGTCCATTTTTATTATTTTTATTAGTTTCACTTCCAGAAGACATTGACAATGTAAGGGTTGAAAGTGGCAGCATTTTCTTACTGGAAGAAACAAAATACTGATCCTTGCCAGTTCCACAACTATTACTCTCTTTCATTAGTAATCGCCAAGCATCTAAAAAGTGACTTGTCACTTGTGCCTATTTCTAGCTATTGGGGTTTAATGTTGTCAATTTTCTAGGCTTATAGGCTTTCAAAACATAATATTTTCAGATTATGAGCTTTCTAGCTTAATATTCTTAGCTTATGAGCTTTCTAGCTCATGAATTGTCAATTTCGGAGTGCCTTGAACAAATTTTTATATCAATCATTTTGCTCAAATGCCTAAAATAGTCATGACAATGAGCATCAGTGTTTATCTGTAACTCTTTCCCTTTGTCGAGCTTTAGCTTTGTACTATTTTTCAAGTAGTCTTATGTTTGATATGAGCATTCATTTCAAGTCATCTTAAATATAAGCATGTATATTTCTGTGAAGCTGCTTTTTCAAGTTACTTCATGTTGAATATGAGCGTTCACATATTTTTATTTTTCATGTCCTAGAACATAAAAGCTCCAGAAGTAGTGGAACATTAATGTTCAACGTCAGAGCAGAACCCGATTTTGGTTCGAGTCCTTCAAATTCCCTACAAAGTTGGCTACTTATGTTTTAGAATTTCGTGAGGAAATTTCCCTTTGAACATTCATTCTTGAATTTGTTTGATCCTGTTGATACCAACATAGGAGTATATTTAAAAGCTTTATAATCATCCAAGAACATTTCAATCCTAGATTGATACTCTTTTCCTATTTTATTGAAGCTATAGAAGCGATCAAGTGCAATCACTACTAGTACAAGAAGCATCTCTAGGACTATATCTGTAGCTAGAAACTTTGTAGATTTCCATTTAATCCATTTGATGTTGTCGTAATATTCAAGTTTAGGACAAGTGCTTTTAATCTTCAATCTACAGTATTTTCCTTGCATTGTATAAGTTTTATAATTTTGATTTAGCGAGCTTAAAAAAAGAACATATTGAATTGCAAGAATCATATCATCTGAACTTGCACACTATATTGTGTAAGCGTTATCAATAAATATACTTGAGAAGAGAATGTAAACTTAATATTCAAAAGCACTAAGGTAAGGAACCTGAAAGAATGGATTTTTCTCCATGTACAGTTGAACAAGTCCTGACTCTACACATCTCAGTTGAAGAAGGAAGCTAAAAGTAAATAGATTGAGGTTCGAAAGCCATTTCAGGAGGCAACTTTCAAGATGACTTGAATAAATAGCTTGCGATATGTAATCAATGTTTTTGATTAATAATTTAATTGAATTTGGCAGCTTAACTAAGTATGGATCTTCATCAGACTGAAAAAATTATTTTTTCAACAGTTGGAACTGCATCTTTGACATGTTTGGTCACCAAAGATCCACAAGATCAGAGTATGGCAAATTTGATATAGACTTTAGAGCACTAAGAGATTCATTTCTTGAATATGAAGGCTTAGTAAATGAGCTTTGAAGATGATGCCACTAAAAGCAATCCCATTCTGAACTTCCAATCTTCAATTTGTCGTTGCCTTCACTTTAGGTGTCAGCCTTTCTCCACGATAACTACCTTCCATTATAATCTGATTGTCACCATTTGTATAACAAGAATGATCTAACTTGCTATTAAAAGATATTGCAAAGAATTAAAACCTTGACTGGTTTCTAGAAATTTTTATTACAATTACATTTTCATGATTGGATGCACAAGCATGTAACCCAAGCAGGTAGCATTAAAGCAATGGGACAACTGAGCTCAACATTAATGAGTCATATTTCAGTGAAAGGCTCAAGGTCCAAAAGTCGACTATAATGTAGAATGCGAGAGTGGTTAATATAAAACTGCTAGAATGGCCGATATTTCAAGTGAATTTGCTTCGTTATGCATGATCGAAAGGGCTCAAAATAGTTGATCAACTGAGGTTATAGCCGTATGTAGCTAATAGTTGTGATGGAGTTTCTTAGAAGCACCAATGCAGTCATTAAAGCTATGTGCTTTCTGTTTACTGCTCCATCTCGTGAGCAATATTTTTTATCTATAAGAAAATAACATTTGCCTTCTTCGACAACATGTTAGCACACTAGATCATATATGATTTGTAAAAACATATGTATAATAAGATATCTCATAATGTTATACAAGAAATTTATGCAGAGATGGTTTATGCACATCGGATGTTTTACCTATATTTATGATATTGCATCGCAAATAGGTGGTGTTGTTTTAGCCATGATAGGTGGTACCAAATATTAGGTAAAAAGCTCATGCTATTTCACGTATATGATATAATGGCAAATTGATGGCTTGAATTTAATTCAACAATGATTGATGTCATGCAAAATTCAAATACAAGTAAGCTCACTCAATGTATGAACACATTTAATTAGTTGTTAGCTACAATATTATTTTTTCGAAATGACTAAAGCATTCATACTTGCATTACCGAATTGTCAATTCAATATGTAGAATCACTAGTTGATTATATAATGATAATACTATATACTTATATACATATCATTTAGGATAAAGATCTTTTTGTTTTTGACTAAACTTAACAGTTTAAAGTGCACATAACATATTATGTCTATATAATTTTAAGCATTCTAGACAAACAAGTATATATATAGTTATAGCTACCTCATTATGTCAAGTATTGGTTTTTTTTAATGCTTAAATGACCATGGTTCAGTCACCATTTAAAATCAAATGATGCAAATTTGTGCTCATCCAGATGAATGTGTATCTATATTATATAAATATGTGCTTGTAATGAGTTATAACTACTCAACTATGAAAATAACTAAGGAAACTTATTTGTTGGTGTTGTTGTTGTTGTTGCTGGTATATTCACTATCACTTCAATTCCATACAAAGTGCTGGGTATTTTCTCCTTCATACTGATGTTAAATATGCTTTATAGCATTATATATCTGCAGTTAGTTAGATGCTTAACATTATTTTTCAACTTCCGGATGGTAGTATGCTGCAATTAACTTTACTGTTTACTGTTCGCCAGATGGAAATAAGTTTGAATCCATGTTTGATCTTTGAAGTTGCATGTCATCTTGGCTTGCTGTCAACTTCCTATTATGTGTGGTGGCTCTTCAAAATAGTGCATTACAAAGTAATGGTGCACTACTGATTTATATGCTTTTGCTCAATTGCAAAAGCTACATGGTGACCACCCTAGTTTATTAAAATTCTTTGAAGTGGTCAGCCTTTTGTATAAGTTCGGCCATTATTTATGCATAATTAAAAATGCAATACTCGCAAGTATACAAGATCGTAATAGTGGCATGCGGTGCGTACAAGTGTCGTATGCCATAAGGATTAAATGAACTAGCCACTAATTAATTTTATTTAAAACTTGTTTAAGGCTCAAATAAATTTAATAAAAGTTCTAATCAATTAAAATAAAAACTAAGTATTCAATCTACTAACTTTAATTTATTTAAATAATTATTCATACTAAATTCTAAACAACAACAATTAAAGCAATCGTAGCAATTATTAAGAATTATCTCTAAAATCATTTTCCATGTAATTAAATTATTCTTCAAAGCAATGAACTTCTTTGGGTCTATTATCAACTTAATCTTTTGATTATAAATTGTTTAAATATGCATGCAATAATTTTAACACTAAAGCTTAACTTTCATCCTCACTCATAATGCTTTAAATCAAGCACACATATTATAAAGTATAGTTTATCCCAAATTATGGACATGAATAATTTAAGTTATTTCTAATTATTAAATTAATTTATGTTATGTTTACTTCTTCCATTAATTTTACTATCTTTCAATGCATAATTCTAACTATGATCATGTTTAAGTAGGCCAAATCATAAATAAGCATTAAAAATAATAAACATAAAATACATTCATTAGAGAAATTAATTAACTTTCATTAATTAATAAATATGGTTCATGACATGGAGATAAATCCTAACAATATGCAATTAGTCTACATCCATAGAAATAAAACAAATACAAGAAGATATAGTAAGAGTTACATAATTTAGAAAATAAGAAAGCATTCAAACTCTAGAATAGTTCTCTCAATCTTCAAGCGTTCTTTCTCCTTCTTAATCTTCTTATCTCTAATAATTTTCTATGGCTAAGAATGTTCTTGATTGCTATCTTCTTTCTAAAAGATCATCAATCAGAATATATATGCTTAGGAAGTTAATAAACCAAAGGGTACAAAACACACTTTATTGAAAAGTCAAATGCTTTGACATCACTAATCAGTTTGAGGGCATTTTTGTTAATTTATACAAATGAATTAAGTCCAGATGTCTTCATGAACATTGTATCCCTCTAAAATAGCTTTCCACAACCTCTCAAATCACTTGAATCTCAGTTCTGTAGAAGGAGTTATGGTCAAAAGTGTGTGACTTGGTTTGAAAGGTCGTGTCTCCTTACGCCTGTGCCGAGTCGAGAAGAAGTTTACCGAGTCAAGAAGAAGGCTGGCTGTCATGACTCGTGAAAGAAGTTGGAAGCTTGCTGACTCATAAAGATGTTATTCTGTGCCGACTCATGAAGGACATGCAAGCATTGGTGACTCGTGAAGGAGGAGAGGAACGTGTCGACTCATGAAGGACATGCACTTTGATGCTGACTCGGTAAGGTGGTGCCGAGTCTTGCTTTTCTCAACTCGGTTGACCTCAAATGACTTCTATAAATTCATTTAACTTTCTTAAACATTAAATAAACTTCAAAAACATTAGAAAGCCATCCAAATGCATATAAATTTAATCAACATCAATGAAAACCAAAAGCATATATGATTATTAATGAAATGCATTACAATTAAGATAAAATGTAAACTTAATGCAACCTAATTATGCATGAAACATACTAAAATGACTATGCTAATCATATATCAGCCATGTGGTCCAATATATTTACTACCGGGCATTATTTTTCAGGTTCTATAGGTTGCGTGTTGATCCTGACTTTGTGGACATTCTTGCTTTGGTTTTAAAAAACCTGGTGTTGTGAGAGCTTCTCTTTGAGGTTGATATCTAGGTTCCATTAAGACATTATAAAGCCTATCAAAGATGAAATTTGCAGGTTTCTCAAAAGATGGTGATATTTCTTTTTTGCACTTAAATTAAAGTAGGAAATTCTTTATTGTCTCTTTGATCAAATTATACATTCTGCTGACAATGTTGTCATTGTTGAGTTATTCAAGCATCTCTATTCGAAGGGGATATTAAGTCTGTTAACGTTGGAAGGGGTCAACCTGGCTTTATGTTTCCCCTATAGTGCCATTGGCTATAAAACTGCTTATTTCATGGTGATCTTTTGAATCAAAAAGTTGGCATGTGTTTCCGGAACAAGGTATTGGCTCTAGGAGGAGCTAAAGACCACATTGAAATCTTATTAGATTTTCTTGGAAGAGAACCATAAATTTAACCTTTCCTTGGTATCAGAGCCAATTGATATTTATGGATCTACTTATTATAAGGATGGATTTCTTATCCAATTTGAAGACTTTCTATTCTTTTTATGGGGGAAATTGATCCAAGATCTTCGTATCATTACACCAACTAAATTTGGCCTATAGGTTGTGATAAAATTACTAGATCTTTTTTGTATACGATGTCTTAGATGGCAGTGATTGTGGTCCAATCTTCCAAGTGCAACGATATCCATCTTCTACTCAGCCCTTCCCAACTGGATATTAATGTTTTTTTATGATTACGAGCAAGTTGAAATGCAAAGCAATTCTAACTCAGATGCTCTGTTATAGTTGACATGCAAAGCTATTAACTTGTAATGATAATCATATGACTATCATTAGTAAGAATTGATAATAGTGGCTGCTTCCACATAACAATTTACTTGTTATATTTCTTTTTTCTTATTTATTTCATAATGTGTACAAATTTTGTTGTAGGCATGCATATGAATAGAGGTCATATTGTCTGTCCTTGAGCATATGAAAGATATTGAATCATCTAATTCATTATCGAAGTTTTGTCATATGTTAGGCTATTCCTAGTTCTCGTGTCATGTTGAAAGCAATATTAATATTGCTATTGGTTGCGAAATAGATTTGGACTGGATCTTGATTTTATATGAAAAATCTAGGGTTTATTCCTATTGTATTTAAAAAATCCTAGCAAGCCATTGGAGCAAAAGAATCCTGGCAAGCCATTGAGCTTCAATGTTCCCACATACGGCTCCACCTGATATATCCCATGTTAGCTTAGCTTCAGAATCTGCACATACGAGAAAACTTAGGTGAACCTGGGATCTTCGATCCACAGGCACTCTGATGTTTAAGTCAGTAATTGTTAAGACAATAAATTTGATTGAATTATTTAATAGATTCTCACCATTTATAGTAGAGCATATAGAGTTAGAATGGGACTCTTTCTAAGTGTTATCCTAGGATAGAGTATTATCTAGATAAATATATATTTTTGAGACTTATTTATAGCTTCTTTTAGTTTAATCAATACTCTCTTTCAAGTGAACTTCTAAGTCCACCATGGGTGTTTAGCCTTGTCACTTTATATGGGTTTCTAAACCCATTTTATTTATTTATTTATCATTTATGAAGCTACGAGGCTGCTAAACCTAAACATAACAGCCTGGAAAATAGCTTACTACAAAAGCTTAAATGAAGACTACCATGAAAATGGAATAGGGAGTTCAAGGAAATTGCCTAAGAGAGAAACACAATGAGCTAAAGACACAACATAACTGAAGACGAACCAAAATAGCAGCAATATGAAATCCAAATTCATTACATATTGACAAAACCCAGCTTCATCTAGCCCAATTAGAGAAAGGAGAGGATTTGATTTTGAGAGTTTTACATAATGTCTAGCGGAGAATAGAAGAGGAAAGGAAAGAAGGAATAGAACTTGGTGGAGAGTCATGCTCTGAGCTCTGATAGGGACAGGAGCAATGGTAGGAGCAGAAGTTGAAGTGGCCAGTATCCCCATCATCGGCGTCTCGATATTTTTTTTACATTTTTAGCGTTAATGGAAGATGGGACAACGACGTAATATTTTTTACGTCAAAAGAATACGAGTGTAATTTATAAAAAGTTGATTTTTTTTTCTTTTTGTTGGTGAGTAGTCTTTTTGGGTATTTTTGTAAAGATCTCAATAATATAAAGTTCATTTATTCATGAGGCCTTATTAAACCCATTAGTAGGTTTAGAGATATACATTTGGATTGGCCCTACAAAACATTTTCATGAATCCAAAAAAATGTTAGAAATCATAAATACAATTATACATTACATTATTAATAAAATATTTTATAGAATAGTTGAAATAAATGAATAGAAAAATCAAAAAATCAAAAAATCATAAATAAAGAAGTGACAAATTTCAAAAGTCTAATAAAAATACAAATCTAACAAATTCTAAATTAATTTTATCTACATGTAGAATTAATATTTATTTAGAGCTAAATTAAATGAAAAGTAGAGAATAAAACTACATCTTAAAATTAATTAACACAATAATCTTGATTTTCCAAATTAATTAAAACATAATTGTTTATTATATTTATATATTTTCTAACTAATCTAATAATAATTAACCATTAAACAAAATAAAACTAAATCAAATAGATAAATCAAAGAAAACAAAACAAAAATAAAAAAAATGTATAACTCCTAATTAATCTAATTGTTAGTGCAATTTTTAGCTAATTCGAGTTTTGTGAGCGTACTAGGGAAGATTAATTTCCCAATTTGATGAATACTGACTTCTTTCAGATAATTGTGGATTCCCAAATGCCTTTACCACAATTTGTTTGAGTTCCTAGGGATTTGAAATTTGTAATTGATTGTAAATAGTAAATTTTTTAGTTGAAGGTAATGATAAATTTGCTAAAGGTAATGAAAATACGCTGGAGGTAATGAGAATAAGCTTGAGGAAATTGAAACTGTATTGAACGAAACAGTAAGTATAAAAATTGCTGAAAGCTATATAAATGACTAGAAATTGATAATTGATTATTGATTTGGCTGTGTTGATTCTTGACTTGCTGATTGGATTGGTCCGATCTTGATCTGTGCTCTGCCTTTTGTAGCCCATATACTTAGTACAGAAGCAAGTTTCCTCTTGAATACTACTATAATTTCCTTCAATAACTCCTGTAACCTTACGTCTCTTGGATTACCTCCAGCAACTCTTCAACCCCTACTTATTTTTTTAGCTTTCTCTAGAAACTTCTTTCTTCAGCTCAACATTTTCTTCTTTAAGCAACCTCAAATGGGCTGGATTTTAACATTGGGCTCACTTTAGGCTTTAATTATAATTAGAGGCCCAAAAATTCATATTTGGGTACAAATAATGCCCTCCGCATATAATTAGCTTGGGCAATCTAATGCAAAATTATATGAAATTTTTTACCTTATTTCTCATTTCATACTTTTCAACCTATTTCACCTTTTTTTCATCCTTTTATCTCTCAAAAACATGCCTAGGCCTAAGGTACAATTTGATGAATTCATCAGGCATTACTATATGCACAAGCTCAGCTCGAAAGATAATAAAAATGAGCCCAAGAATAAGTTTTGGATAGGCAAAATTGGGCCAAAAAATATTATGCAGACCCATCTCCATCTTCTTCAGATGAGTTTCCCTCTAGAAATTCCTTAAACCCAATTTCAAATCCTATAGGTAATAAATTCTTCTGTATTGATTCAGATCCTCCTAAAAACCCTAAAATTTCTTTACTCTCCAATTTAAAGTTTCAAAAATTAAATAACCAAAACTCACTTACTTTTCCTTCCTTATTTCCTCTTTCTCTAGCTGAATTTCCTTCAGTCGAAACTGAATTCAACAAACCCAAACTAGCTGCTGTCTCCTTTTACTCATCACCGACTACCCTTTCTTCATCTTCCGTCTCTGCTGCTTCACCCGATGAGACCAAGAGTGCCGTTGCCGATGCTAGCCATCATGCGACCACTGCTGCTGCCGCTTCTGAAGGTTGCAATGCCACCGGAAAGAGCAGCGACACTATTGTTCATCACACGACTGGATCTTACGCGTGACTCCTCCTGTGCACGACTGGACCGCCTTATGCCACTATTACTGTCAGCTCGCCTCATCTCGTCATCGCCGGTACTGGAGAAGACCATCGGACCATCGCTGCTTACTTTCCTTTGTCTGGCGTTTCCAGAGACAAAGGAAATCAATTTGTTGCTATCCGAACCAATCTCAATCGAACCAGAATTGACCCTGCTTTTAGTTTTGGTTCATTCTGGTTTGGTTTTGCTAAATTCTCCACTTCCTCTAGAGCCTTTTGCATACAGAAGCCTACGCTCAAAGTTCACAGCAGGAAGAAACACCTAAGTAAACTTCATTTCCTCTGTAACTTTTTTGCATTTTATTTTGATGCAATTGACTTCTATTTAAAATTTGTGATGTTGAGCATTGTTGTGGAATTTGTGAATGCATTACTTCTTTGAAGATCTATTGCAATTATTTACAAAAACTATATGTTAGAAATATAGGGAAAATGCTGCCTGATTTTCATAGTGAATTTCGATGAAATTTGTAATTTTACTGTATTTATGCAAAATTATTTTCATTGCATCCAGGATTTAACTTGTGCAATTTTTCACAATCGAACTATGAATTTAATTATTTTAGCAATTGATCGCCAAAATAATTATTTCAAATATTTTTGGCTTAATTAAAGGAAATTAATTTAATAAAATCCTTGAACTTAGCCAAAAATTCACAGCAAATAATTTTCTTTCATGTTTGGACATTATTTGCTTAATTACCCTTTGGAAAAATTACTTTTGCTAATTATTTAGCATTAATTTGCCAAATATATGTGTTTTAATTTTACAAAACCTTGGGGGTAATAGATATTTTTTAGCATCTTATCCACCAGGAGGCGATTTCAGCCTATTACCTCTATACTTTCTCTAACAAATTTTGTAATTTTTGTACTTTTTGGACTGTACCTAATTCCCTAGATTTCCTTTGAGGAAATTGGATGAAATGACTTTCTTACATCATTCTGACCCATTACCTCCACACTTCCCCCTGTAAATTCTATCTGTTTAAGCTTATTATGCCTTTTGATCATATGTGAGCTGAATGTATGGATGCAATTCCTTCACCCTTGAAGAAATAAACTGTGTACATTTCCTTTCATTAAATTCTTAACCAAACATCATTATTTGGCTTACTACATGATCAATTTCATATATGATTTGTGTATTTTGCCTCTATTTTGTAATGATCTCACCATTTCTTTTTATTTTTCAGGTAAAATGACTGAAAAAGCTGCTGGTTCTTCTATACCTCCTTCTAGCTCACATTCTACTTATCAGGTAATAGTCCTTCTTGTCCTCTGCATTATATTGAATCCTTGTCTTTCTATAAGACTTTCTGATGATTGATTTTTAATATGAACAGCCACGACCTACTTCTCCTCCTCTGTCCTAATTCACTACTGATGAACTTAATGGTTGGGAGGTATTTCCTTATGCTTGTGCTTTTCTTTCCCTACTTTCAATAACTTCCTTAACCACCTCCTTTTTCCTTTTAATAAGTAAAACTCAGTTTGATAAAGGAGTTCTCTCTCGATAGTTGTCCTCCTTACCTTCAGATTTGGTACATTAATCCCTCTGTCCATCAAATCCTTCCTCTTTCACCATAGTTAGTTTTCAAACTAACTTAAGCATATGCTTCTTGTAGCTCATTTTATTACAGGCATCCTGAAGGAACTCCTTTTGAAATTTATCCCCAGGGCTTCCTCTATAATCCCTATAAAAGGTCTTTCACTTCCCTACCTGAGTGCATCCTCGGATGTCTTATTCAGCCAAAATAGCATTGAAGGTCCTACCGACTTTATCAAGTCATGGATTAGACCTATGGACTCCTAGAATCAGTGGATCGACAGGCTAGCTCCTACATTTGAGAACTTTTGGTTCAGACTTGGTATTTTATAGTTAATTCATATATCTAGAGAAAAGAACGAATACCAAGCCTCTTTCATCAGCGTAACTCTATATTTTTGGTCTCCTTCTTCAAACTGCTTCATTTTCCCTTATGGGCTGATGACTATCACACTCTTAGATGTGTTCATGCTTACAAGGCTTCCTATCCTTAGGGATAATATGGTTTGCATGATTGAGGAGCCTCCTATTACCCCCAGTCATCACGACAGTTATAGCAGTTTGATAAAATCTGGTTAGGGATGGTGAGTCCACCTTTGAAGAGCATGTTAACTTTTTTTAGGTTCTTCTCTGTAAGTATATCTTCTATTCTCCTTCTACTAATCCTACTTTGGAGTACTTCCCTTTGGCATATGCTTTGGCTGAAGGTAGGCATTATGTCTTAGGTTCCATCCTACTTGGAAACCTTTACTTGGTATATAAATGGTAGTGTATAGCTTCTGCAGATTTAGCTGTTTGCCTATTTTCCTAATTTTCATAACAACACTGCAGCTCTTCATTTATCCCATTCACTTGATCCAAGTTGCGCCTTGATTACCTGAGTTTGTTCTAAGAGACATGGTGTAGTATATGGATACCTTTTAGCCTTGAAGCCTAAAGAGAGACCTTCTTACCTCTATAAAGATTTCAATGGCAGGCCTAGATGGCTTCACCTCTTTCCTAACTCTCTCATTGGTGTCATAGAAACCTAAGTTTTCTGTTAAGTCACCATCCTTAGGCTGTTTATGACTGAGGGAAAGTTTGCCCTTAGCTCCATAGGTGGTACTCCTTTATCTTTCGAGAGATACATGCCCTTCCTTGTCAGCCACTAATTCAATTTAGAGCCTTCTATTTCACATGCTTCAGATCCTCTTGTCTTTTCTTCTTTTATAGATGACCCAAAGTCTTGTAGTAAGGCTGATATAAAGAAGATAAAAGACACTTTGCACTTCCTGCACTTTCATGTTTCGCCTACAGATTCTGATCACACCACAGCTTATGATAAATGGTAGCAGCTGCGGATTAAGGAACTTATACATGTTCCTCATCCAGGTAAAAGCATTTCCATAATGTTAGTTTTTTCATTCCTGTAATTTCCTCCAAATACTAACAAATTCATAACTATTTTGTAGGTATTTTGATTTCTCCATCCTCTACAGCACCTACCCGCAAAAGATAAAGTACCACCAAGCCTGCAGCCAAGCCTACAAAGAACAGAAAGCAAGTCAAACCTCTTCCTCCACCTAAACGTAAGTATCAAAGGTTGACTACTATGCTTAGCAACTTAAAGGGTAAAAGCAAGGATAAAGCAGTGGTAGAGATAGAGGATGACGACAGTTCTAGTTTTGAAGAAGAGATATCAGGTTTTAAGCATGTCACCGCTCAAATTTCACTTTGTGTTGGTTTTATTTTGGTAACTAACATTTACTTATTTGTCAATAGTTGAGGATAGCGAGGAGAATTCCTCACTATCACATTCTCCTTCTCCAGATGCAGCCTCCCTAGTTCCATCAGAGTCAGCTCTTTCATTACCTCTAAAGATGGACACATTACCTCTAGTCCCAACTGTATTACCCCAAGATTCAGAGTCATTACCTCTAGGATCTGATCATTCTCCTATTGCTCCAATTACATTACCATTTACTACTCCTAAGGTAAAGCTTTTCATTAGCCAAGTCCGTTGTTTATTCAATTTATTCAACTCAAACTTATCTTCACTTTACAGGCATGGTCTTCAATTGATGACGTTTACATTACTGTGGAGCATTTCCTTCAAGAACCTGATGGATTTTAAATGGCCCCACCTAGTTTGGAGAACATTTTCCTAGTTCCCTGTCTCTAGTTCCAGGTGGTAGAATGACTTTCCATACGAAATCTCCAACTTCAAACTTTTTCTTCCTGATTCTTTTATTGTAAAGTCTGGAGATCTTTGTTTTCTATGCTACCATACTGGTCAAGGCTCTAAGCCTTTCTTTAGCTACACTTTTAAGCTCCATCAATATAGCTTTTGAGAATTGTTCAGAAGTTAGGCTATTCTGTCTAGCCACTCTTAAAGATGGAATAGATACTTCCATGGGTAGAACAACATCATGCCCATATGTGAGAGCAAAAGGACTTATGCTAGTAGCTTCCCTTTTAGAGGTCCTATATGCCCATAAAGTTTCAAATAGGATTCTAGGCCAATCCCTTGGATTATCCTCCAGTATCTTTTCTAGGATTCCAATAAAGATTTTGTTTGAAGCTTCTGCCTGACCATTATCCTGAGCATAATGAGGAGTTAAATTCAAAAGCTTGATACCATAATCATCTGTAAACTCCCTCATTTCTTCTCCAGCAAACATAGTACCCTAGTCAGTAGTAATGGTCTAGGGAATACCAAATCTATGGATGATGTATTCTTTGATGAAGGAAATTACATCTCTCTATTCAACTTTCTTCATAGGAATAGCTTCCACCCACTTGGTGAAGTAGTCAGTGGCGACAATGATGAAACTATAGCCTTTAGATGAGGCTAGATAAATTTTACCAATTAAATCAATTTCCCATCCTCTGAATGGCCATGGTTTAACTACTGGATATAGGTCATCCACAGGTACCCTCTGTATGTTTCCATATTTCTGGCATTGTTGGCAACCTTTAGCATACTGGATGCAATCTTCAAGCATAGTTGGCCAGTAGTAGCCATGTCTATGAATTAGCCATCTCATCTTCATTCCTACCTGATGCACTCCACAAATACCTTCATGCACTTGTTTTAAAACTTCCATTTCTTCTAGAAATGCCACTCATCTAAGCAATAATCCATCAAGAGTTCTTCTAAATAAATAACCTTCAAGCAAGACATAATTTAAAGCTTGAGCCCTAATATTGAAAGGTACTTTTTTGGCAGGATTCTCAATGTAATTTTTGATGTCTGTGTGCCATTCCCATGCCAAGTTCATGTCAACATTGAAAGTTTCCACCTGAATCTCTTTCTCCAAGATAGATGTATGATTTCTTTTCTACATAAAAACAAACTTATGAGTCAAGTCCTCAGACAATCTCAGGCTAAAGGCAACTTGAGATAATTCATTAGCTTCCCAATTTAATTCCCTAAGCATATGCATGAAAGACATACTATTAAAGGACTCAACCAACTGAATAGCCGATGTATAATGAGGAGTTAAGGAAATACTGGTACACTTATACTCTCCCATCAACTGTTTAAGAATAAGCTGAGAATTACCAATTACCAAGATTTCTTTTACAGCAAGGTCCTAAACAATTTGAAGGCCTATGATTAAAGCCTTATATTCAGCTTGATTGTTAGTACATTCAAAGTCCAAATTGAAGCTAAGAGCTGTTTTGGTTCCTTCAGGTGATGTAATTACCACTCCTGCCCCAGCTGACTTTTCTATAGATGAGCCATTAAATTTGAGAATTCATGGCTGGATCTCTACCCTACACACTGGAAGTTTAATTTCCTTCTCATCAACAGTATCAAAAGTAGGGTGATCAGCTAAGAAATCTATCAGTGCTTGACCTTTCACCAATTTCTGAGGGAAATACACTAAAGTGAACTCAATTAAGCCTAGCAACCATTTTACAATCTTTCCAGATAGCATAGGCCTGTTCAACATATACTTTATCAGATCAGTTTGAGAAATTACATACACTATATATTTCAGTAAATAGTGTCTTAGTTTAGTGCATGTAAAGTACAATGCTAGACATAATTTCTCAACATATGCATATTTCACCTCCGTATGAGATAAAATTCTACTCAAATAGTAAATAGCCTACTCTCCACCTACTGAATCATTTTGAGCTAGTAAACATCCAATAGACTCGTTTGCGGCAGATATGTAAAGTATCTAAGGAATTCCCTCCCTTGGAGGAACTAGCATAGGAGGTTGAGAAAGATATTGCTTAATTTTGTCAAAAGCAATTTGGTGTTTTTCTTCCCATATAAAACTAGCTTCCTATTTCAATTTTAACAAACCAAAAAATTCCTTGGTCTTTCCAGTAAGATTAAAAATGAACCTGCGGAGGTAATTCATTTACCCTAGGAACCTTTACAACTCCTGCTTGGATTGAGGCGGTCTGACTTCAAGCACAGCCTTTGCCTTGTTTATGTCTATCTCCATGCCCCTCAACTGCACTAGAAATCCTAGGAAATTTCTAACCTGTACACCAAATGCACATTTAAGGGGAATAAGCTTCAATTGGTAAATTCTCATTCTTTTAAAGCTTTTTCTCAAATACAAAATATGATGAGTGGTTTTTTTAGATTTTACCACTATGTCATTAATGTAAATCTCCATATATTGGCTAATCATATCACAATAGATTGCATTTATGGCCCTCTGATAGGTAGCACCTATATTTTTCAACCCGAATGGCATGACCAACCATTCAAATATTCCAATAGCACCAGGACACCTGAAGGCAGCCTTGGAGATATCCTCTTTGGCTATGAAAATTTAATTGTAACCTAAAAAGCCATCCATGAATGACAACAATTCATTCCTAGCAGCATCATCAATTACCATGTCAGCTACAGGAATAACATACACATCCTTAGGAGTAGCTAAATTCAGGTTTCTAAAATCAACATAAACTCACAATTTACCATTCTTTTTCATAATAGGCACTATATTAGATATCCATTCAGCATACCTGGTTGGTCTTATGAAGCCATCCTTAAGAAGCTTTTGGATTTCATCCTTCACCTTCAACTCTACCTCATTTGACATTCTTCTAGGAGGCTGCTAGAATAGGCGAAACTCAAGTTTGATAGGAAGGCGGTGCTCAACTACCTCTCTATTCAGTCCTAGCATTTCTATATAATTCCATGCAAAACAGTCTTTGAATTTCTACAGTAACCCTATTATTTCCTTTTTCAGCTCAGGTTTTAATAGAGAACTAACATAAGTAATCCTTGGCTCCTAATCAGTGCCAAGGTTTATTTCCCCTAACGGATCCTGAACTTGATGTTTATAATCCTTAAGGTGAACTAGTGCCTCTTGCACATCTTCCATCTTTAACTCATCTTCACCCTCATCTAATTCTTCCTCACCAAGAAGTTTTGTCCTATATACTTTCATTCTTTCTCTGGCTAACTTCTCCAATACCTGCTGCATGTGTAACGACAGCTGCAGCCACTGCCTGTTCTTCCTTGGTGTTACTATTCATCAATAATTTCCTCAATAATAGGATGTCCCATCGGCCTGTATGGCACGATAGACTTGTACAGTAAATTTGACTATTGTTGAAGCACTTCCTCCATATCTTCTTTTGGAATCAGAACATGCTTTGACTCAAACTTGGATTTTCCTCCAATGAATTTGATAGGCCCAAGGTCCACATCATAGAATCTAAACTTCAAATTATCTGAACAGGTATTGAAGGGTCTATTGTCTGCCCACACCACTTTTACCTCATCATCATTGCATAGAAGCAAGAACTAGTGCAGAGAGGAAGGTACGCACCAATTGGTGTGAATCTAATCTCTTATTAGTAATAAATTATAGCTTGCACTCGAGTCCACCATAAAGAATGCATTGAGAGACTTTTTGCTTCCCACAGTGATCTCAGCTGGCAAAACTCTAATTATTTTTGTGACTTCTCCTGTAAAAGCAGCCACTGCGATATCGGTGGCTATCAGCTCTTCTTTTATTTTACCTAGTGAATGCAATAACCTAGATGGCATGATGTTCACTGCCGACCCATTATCAATAAGGACTTTGGAAAAAGGTTTACCATTGATATGAGCTCTAATATAAAGAGGCTTGATATGTCTAGTTGCTTCTATAGATAGTTTCTCTATGATAATTCTTTTGGGGAAATTTGGCCTAGTCCCCCGAATAGTAATTCAACTGATAAGTTTCTCATCTTTCAAGGGTATTGCCCCCCGAGTGTTTTGAATTTCAACCAGATTTTCTTCAGTATCACTTTATTGCATCATAAATTCTTTAGGCAGAGTGACTGAGGATGTAGCGCATCCAAATGGCATTGGTTCACTATCCACAGTGAAGCTATCAATCTCTATGTCATCCAATATATTTGGCTCATCAACAAATGGTATTAGATCATCTGAGCTACTAACAGATTCTTCCACCTCCATGTCAGAAGTTGGATCCTCAGTTGGTTTGCATCTGAACTTGGATTTTGCACTAGTTTGGATCTCTAGCTCATTTTGCCTTCTTTCAGCTGCTCTCTGCCTTTGAAGCCTCCTTTTCTATGTCTGGGTAGGTGGTTGAGGAAACTTTTTATGTTGCACCCTATGCCATTGCTGGTTAGATTACACATGAGGAGGTACAATGAATTTGGGTTGTCTTCTTTGGAACCTTGGTGGTGATCTCCTTTTATCTCTCCTTCCTCTAAGTTTGTGACTCCTTTTTGGTACAAAAGAAGGGGAAAATCTTCTGTTTTCAAAATTTGGCCATGACTGTAGTCTCCAATGGTTCATTCCTCTAAATAATTCTCTATTTGAACCTTGGATTTGTCCTTCATCCATGCTTTTTTTCCTCTATCCTATAGAAATAGTACCACTCACAGGAATAAAAATATTATTAGCAGGTGGCTTAGAATATTTCACCATATAATCAAACTTGCCAGAAGGCTGGCCCAATGTATCCTAGACTTCCTATTTCTTTTTAATCTTTTTATTGACATTCAGTAAGGCTCTCAAATCAACATTGACAGAATTCACTGTAGCCACTAGGGGAAAATGATCTTTTCAATCAGTATTGCATCCTTTTTCTCAGGGAATTTCAGGACACCCTTATTGATCCAATCATATACCACATTCCTAAACACCCAGCATGCATTAGTAGAACGGTTAAAGGAGTTATGGTACTTATAATAATCCTTCCATTTCAATTCCTCTTTGGTTGGAATTTTATGGTCTAGAGGTAATTTGATGAAATTCTCCTTCAGGAGGAAATAAAAAATTTGCTCTATTTTTTAGACTTTAAAAGTGTACTGATTTTAGGAATTGGATCCTTGAGGCTTCTTCCATGCTTCTAGAGCCTTCTTTTCCAAAAGTGGAAAAATACATGAACTAGTAACCACCAGGTCAGCTACTGCCACTTCAGTATTTGATACTTCTTGGAAATAAGTTCCCGTAGCATTCTTTCTTTTCTAATTCTTTTCTTTCAGTAACTCTTCATACTCAGTCACTTTTGCAGCCAATTCATAGAAGTCACAAAATTTCATACGTTGAAATTTCTTTCGTAGTTCAATGTCTAGGCCCCTTTGAGCCATTTTTATATACTTTGACTCAGGGAGAAATATTTTGCACCTGTTCCTCATCTTCTTAAACCTTACAATAAATAGATCTGCAATTTCACCAGCCTTTTAAGTCACCCTAGATAGCTCAGCTATGCACACTTTAGGTTTAACACAGAAGAACTGTGTATGAAACTGTCGCTCCATCTCCTGCCAAGTGAAAATAGAATTCCTAGGTAAAGTGGCATACCATGTGAAAGCTACACTTATCAGTGTGTTAGGAAACAACCTCAGCCTGAAATTAGAGAAATTTTCATAGTTAGCCAATTCACTACAGTGGATTATGAATGGCGCTATGTGTTCCAAAGTGGACTGCCCATCCTCCCCAAAGAATAATGAAAACTCAGGGATGCGATATCCCTTGGGATATGGGTTATCTCTGTCAATAGCATCAGGGTATGGCTTGTGAAATTTAGGATGACCAATCTGTCATAGCCCAAGACCATACAATTCCTGCACAACGTCCCTCACAGCATCTAGATCAACCCCTCTACCTCTTGGGGCTTGAGGTAATGGCAGATAAGGCTGAGATATTGCATTTGGCCCTTGAGAAAATTGCAAATTGATTAGAGGAAATGTCATCTATCCTTGGGGTAATGGAATTTGCCCTTTGTGAACATTGCCCCCCGAGCCTCTTCCCTGCTGATTAGTCTCTAGATTATAAATTTCAGGTTGCAAATTAGGATTTGTCCTGCCAAAAATTTGGTTATTAGGAGTTAATCTAACAGTATTAGAACCGTTACCATTGTTACCATTTTGAACAGTGTTTTGATTAGTTCCTTTTCCAGATTCTTCCCTCCTATGTCGAGGAATGTACCTTTCTTCCATAAGATTCTAAAATCCAGGTCTAATAATAGAGGATGAATTTCCTCCATTTTCTCCTTGAGGTTGTACTGGCACCTTCGGAGATATATTCTGCTTTAGGCCCTCATCCATGTTGGTGAATGAGGCAGTAATTTCTTGCAAAGCCTGACTCATTGTAGCATTTATCTGAGCCAATATATCGTGAATAATTTTTAACCCATCCGAATGGATGGTTTGGGCATCTGAGCCCTCAGTTGCAGTTGCAGTAGTATCAATAATTTTTATTTCTTGGCCATCAGAGCCAGTAGGTTCCCCACTTAAAGATTGGGTCTTCTTAAGAGGAACCGGGTTATCATACTATTCATTATCATTACCAGTAGTGTTTACTAGCAGGTTGTTGGTAGAGTCATTAACGTCAGAGATGTCTTTTCCACTTCTAAGTTTGGTCATCCCGTTGAAATGAGTCCCACTGGGTATGCCAAAAGATTATTGGTGTAATTTTTACCTAATTCGAGTTTTGCGAGCATGCCAGGGAAGATTAATTTCCTAATTTGATGAATACTGACTTCTTTTAGACAATTACGAATTTCCAAATGCCTTTACCACTATTTGTTTAAGTTCCTAAGGATTTAAAATTTGTAATTAGTTGTAAATAATAAATTGTTTAGCTGAAGGTAATGATAAATTTGCTAAAAGTAATAAAAGTATGCTGGAGGTAATGAGAATAAGTTTGAGGAAATTGAAATTGTATTGAATGATAGTGAGTATAAAAATTTATAAAAGCTATGTAAATGACTAAAAATTGATAATTGATTATTTATTTGGCCGTGCTAATTTTTGACTTATTGATTGATTGTTGATTGGATTGGTTGTATGTCTTAATCTTGATTTGTGCTCTACCTTTTGTAGCCCAAGTACTTGGTGCAGAAGTAAGTTTGCTCTTGAATATTGCCATAATTTTCTTCAATAACTCCTGTAACCTTGTGTCTCTTTGATTACCTCTGGCAACTCTTCAGCCCCTGCTTATTCTTTCTAGCTTCCTCCAGAAACTTCTTTCTTCAGCTTAATATTTTCTTCTCCAAGCAACCTCAAATGGGCTGAATTTTAACATTGGACTCACTTTGGGCTTTAATTATAATTAGAGGCCTAAAAATTCATATTTGGGTACAAATACTAATCTCAATTAATTAACAAAATAAAAATAATTAAAAAAACTAAAAGATAAAAGTAAAGAAATAATAATAAAATAAAAAATCTTTTCACAGAAATAATAAAATAAAAATTACAAAAATTACAAAAAAGTCCTTGCACCTTGGAACGAATACCAAATTCACACTTTTTGAACAGGTGCACCATGGAGCAAAACTTTTTATTTTTATTTTTTTAACAAGTTATTAATTACCAGTACTAGAAAGTAATACATTTAATTTGAATAAATACATCACAACCTCATAATATGTTATTAATGTTGCCAAGGTTATAACCTAAGCTTGATTTCGATGAATAACAAAAATGATAAAAATAATATTGTTACTAATACTTTTATTTGAGTCATATATGTTAGTGAGCTACAAAGTAAAAGATTTTTACGTGTGTGAATGCAAAATTCAAGTGTGAATGTAACTCTGAAAGTGCAAAAGCCCATGGAGCCCAAAGCTTGAGAATTCTTGGACATCAAGACACTTGGAAGCGCATTTCAGTAATTAAAGAAATTAGATATTATTGTTAAAAGTACTTAAGAGCATATGCATCATCCATTGATCCTAATTAATTAGTTTTTAAGCTCTACATTATTTCTATTTTTAGCTACAAAGACAAAAGGATATCTTTCTGTGGTAAAGCTGATTTTGTACTGCAATAGAACCAATAGCATTAGTGACACTTGTCCTCTTGTCTCTTGTATTTTCTTAGGATAAATAAACATGTCTGCACATTTTTGCACTGCACACACTCTTATACAGTCATGCACACTAAAATCACAAAAGAGCACGATTTATTTTTTATTCATATATCAAAATCTTTCATTTTTTCACAAAGAAAAAATCAAAAGAATTTTCTAATTGGTTCAAATGAAATCTTTCTAGAAGCTCAGCCCTTAGTATAAATAGTTCAATCTGTTTTCATTGAAGAGCATAGAGCATTTGATTGAAAAGTTGTTGCATTGCACTTCATTCATTACTTATTTGCTCTCTCAAGTGCTTATAGGTTTTATTTATATTTTCTTGAGTGATATCTAAGAGAAAAACACTGAAAAAGCTTTTGTATTCAAGTGAGGAAGATCTTCAAGCACCTATTGATAAGCTTGTAGTGATAGTTTCCTAATTAAGCTGAAAAACCAGTGGTGAGGAAGTAGTTTGCTGGATCTGTTCGAAAACCAGAGGGTGGCAATTTCTAGAGCTATTTAAAAACTAGTTTCTGGGTTTAGTTCTAGCAATAGGGTAGTTGTGGATAGGGTTGTACTCCAAAGGCTTGTCTCTTGTCCACTTAAAAGAGACTGAGATTGAGAAAAAATTTTGAGGAGTTCCTCAATGAGTAGATGTAGGCAGACAGCTGAACCACGATAAAATTGATGTGCCTGATTTCTCTTCTCCTTGTTCTTTATCTTTGTTTATCTTGTGTGATAGTATCCTCACTTTGGTTTCATGCATGCTTACAAGTATTTCTAGTTTTGATTTCTATTGTCGATTCATTTTTAACTCAGTCCCTACTCAAAAATTAGCTCTGATGCTTACAATACTTTCCTTCATACTTTTGATTTGATTCCTCATTAAAAAATCTAAAAATATTATTTTTATTCAGTTAGTCGAGTTTCTCTCTTGTTTGTAAAATCAGTTCTAAAAGTTTATGTTTCATATTTAGCCTTTCTTTTCTAGTTCTGATTTAATAAGATCTAATAAAATAGTTTTTTTAAAGCTTTCACTTACCTAGTTTTTGATAAAATTAGTTTTTCTATTATTTTCACGAAAAGTATTCAATTCAGCCCCCCTCTTAAGTAGCCTATCGGACCTAACACTTCATATCAGAGCAGGTCTCTGAAACTATTTCTAAGGTTAACACCTTTGAGAGATCCAAATGGCTACTAGTAGTTCTAATGTTGTTCCTAGTGCATCGGGATTACTTGAGGGAAATTCCATCACTGGTGCTCCTTTTTAATGGCACAAACTATGCTTATTGAGTTATTATTGATGGACCGATAGTCCCAACCAAAACTCAAGCTCATGGTAGGAAAGTCACTATTCCAGAAGCTGAATACTTTGATGATGACTGGAAAAAGATCCAACTAAATGCAAAAGCATTTAACATGCTTCATTATGCATTGGATATGAATGAATACAACAGAATCTCAACTTGCACATCAGCAAAGCAAATATAGGACAAGCTAAAAGTCAATTATGAAGGGACAAATCAGGTTAAGGAGTCGAAGATCAACTTGCTATGAAGAGAGTATGAGCTATTTTTTATGAAACTAGATGAGACTATTTCTTTAATGAATTCAAGATTCTCTAAAATAGTTAACTTGCTCAAAAATCGTGGAAAATAAATCACTGAAGAAGAAATGGTAAAGAAAATCCTCAGATCTTTACCAGAAAGATAGGAGAATAAGGTCACGATTCTTTTGAAACTAAAATCCTGAAGGAATATTCATACGATGATCTTGTTGGTTCGCTACTGACACATGAAATGATCATGAGAAGCAAAGAAAAAGAAAAGGAGACAACAAGTGACAAAAAAAGAGAAGTGATCTAGCCCTCAAAATCAGTTCAAGCAGTGAAAGCTCAGCTAGCTCAGAAGACGAAGATGATTTTATGCTGATTACAATAAGATTCAAAAGAATGTATCAGAAAGGTGGAAAAAGCTATATGAAGAATATCAAGAAGATGTTCATCCCCAAAGCTAATCCTTAATAAAAAAAGGAAAAGCAAGAAGTAATATGTTTTGAATGCAACAAGCCTGGACACTACAAGACTAATTGCCTAAAGCTAAAAACGAAGTCCAATAAAAGCAAAACCAAGAAAGTTATGGTTGCTATATAGAGTGACAATGAAAGCTCAAGTTCAAGAGAAGAAGAGAAGTCAAATAAAATGGCAAACCTCTGTCTGATGGCCTTTGAAAGTAAAGAATTAAGCCAAGCTAAAATGAAGGAATCAAGATCTGAAACTAATTCCTTAGAAGAGCTCACACAAGAGGTACAATCTTTTGACTTTATTTTTGATGACGATTTAGGTAATGCATTCGATGAGTTGTACATTGAGTTTAAAAAACTTTCTAAGAAACAAAAAAAAAGCTTAAGAAGGAACTCAAATCTATTAAGTCAAAAAATGAGAAACTTCTTAACGATAAAGTTGAAACTATTTTCTTTGAAGCTTCACAAGCTAAATTCGATGATTTGAAAGAAAAAGAGAAATATGCACAAAATCTGTTTGCACATGCATCTGAATGTTTAAATATTACCGCTTGTGAAATTAGATTTCTAAAAAATGAGCTTGGTGTGATCACTAAAAGAAATATGTTTCTGGTAAAAACTAATGATGATTTGTAAAAGAAAATTGAGAGTTTGACCAATGACCTTAAAAGATTCATAAAGGGAAGGCAAAATCTTGATATTTTATTAGAAAATCAATGGTTTTCAAATGAAAAATCTGGATTAGGCTTTATTGGATTTGTGAAAAATAGAAAATATGACTCTTACTTTATTAAAGAGGTTTCTTCAAGTCACACATATCTCACATGCTTCTATTGCAATCTTAAAGGACATGTATCAACATTTTATGCTTATCAGAAAGGCTTTTCTAAAGCTAAATTTTTCTGTGTACGAAAAGGCACTAAGTTATTTTTTGAAACTAACCCATCAGGACCTAAAATTATTTGGGTACCTAAAACTAACTGATTCCTTGCAGGTCTGCCTTAAGAACAAGAGTGTTCAAGAAAAATGGTACATGGATAGTGCTTGCTCTAGGCATATAATGGGTGACAAGTCAAAGTTCACCCAATTGAAGCTGAAAAATAGGGGATCCATCAATTTTGGAGACAACAGCAAAGGAAAGATAATTGGCATCAGAACAGTTAGAGCTAATCCTTCCATTGAAGAGGTATCACTGGTTAAAGGTTTGAAGTTTAATTTAATTAGTGCCAATCAGTTGTGTGATAAGAATACAAGAGTCATCTTTGAGCCTACTCACTATGAAGTTCAAGATATGCATGATAATCAAACACTGTTTGTTGGTGATAGATTTGAAAATGTATACTTGGTTGATTTTGAAAATTTGCACTATGCATTTGATTTATGTCTGGCATCTGTTAATGAAGATAGCTGGTTGTGGCATAAAAGATTAGGTCATATAAGTATGAATCTAATTTCCAAGCTTTCTAAAAATGAGCTTGTTAAAGGTCTGCCCAAGCTGAGATTTGAAAAAGACATTATTTATAATGCTTGTTAATTGGGCAAACAAATAAGGTCTTTATTCAAATCTAAAGGTATGATCTCAACTAGCATGCCACTTGAACTGTTGCATCTTTATTTGTTTGGACCAGTCACGCTATCTAGTCTTTGAGGCAATTCATATGCATTTGTTATAGTAGATAATTATACTAAATATACTTGGACCCTTTTTTGAGCTCAAAAGGATGAGGCATTTAACAAATTTGCTAGTCTTTGTAGAAAGCTTTAAAATCAGAAAGTATATAATGTCACAATCCTTCAAAGTGATCATGGTCGGGAGTTTGAAAATAAATAATTTAAAGAGTTCTATGATAAGTTTGGAATCAGTCATAATTTTTTTGCTTCAAGAACTCCCCAACAGAATGGAGTTGTGGAAAGAAAAAATAGAACCTTGCGAGAGATGGCACACACAATGCTTAGTGAAGCTAATTTGCCAAAGTATTTTTAGGCTGAAGCCATAAATATTGCATGCTATATCTTGAATAGAGCATTGGTAAGATCCCCCTTGAAAAAGACACCCTATGAGCTGTGGAAAGGTAAAAAGCCTAACATAATCTATTTTAAGGTGTTTGCTTATAAATGCTTTATTCACAATAACAAGAAAGATCAGTTAGCCAAATTTGATACAAAATCAGATGAAGGAATTTTTCTAGGCTATTCTGATTATAGTAGAGCTTACAGATTTTTTAACGAAAGAATTCTTATTGTTGAAGAATCTATTCATATTATCTTCAAGGAAACTAACCAAACTCTACCTAGTATAGATATTGTAGATGATTTTATTATAGGTACTAAAAGTTCCATACATGAGCCAACTGAAAAGATAAATGAACAAGCCCAAGAGAAATAATCTACTAAAAAAGAGAATGCTAAAGCTAATCTGAAAGATCGGTCAGACTTGATAGAAGGAAATTTCCTAGAGAATGAAAATCAGCCAGAAGGAGAAGACCAAACTCAAGAAAGATAAAATGATCAGCAACCCTTGCATCATGATCTACCCAGAGAATGGAGATATCACAAATACCACTCCAAGGAGAACAGGCTGACCTGCTCATCTGACAAAGTGATTACAAGAAGTAGCTTCAAAAAAATGATGGGAAATGTAGCCTTTGGGTCAAAGATAGAGCCAAAAAGCATAGAGGAAGCATAAGAAGATGAAAATTGGATCATGGCCATGTAATAAGAGCTGAATCAGTTTAGCAGAAACTATTTCTGGAAATTAGTTCTAAAGCCTAACAATCACACTATCATTGGAACTAAGTGGGTCGTCAGAAATAAACTTGATGAGCATGAAAATGTTGTTCAAAACAAGGCTATACTAGTTGCCAAAAGTTACAACTAAAAAGAGAGAATTAATTTTGATAAGACCTTAGCACCTATGGCTAGCCTTTAAGTGATTCGAATACTGTGTGCATTTGCCTGCTATAGAAACTTCAGGCTATTTTAGATGAATGTTAAAAGCACCTTCTTGAATGGGTATCTCAATGAAGAAGTTTATGTAAACCAACCCCCTGGCTTTGAGATACATAATAAGCCTAACCATGTGTATAAACTAACAAAAGCTCTATATAGTCTGAAACAAGCTCCTAGAGCTAGGTATGAAAGGCTAAGCAAGTTTTTACTAGAAAATGGGTTTACAAGAGGCAAAGTGGATAGGACTCTTTTCATAAAAAATCAAACTGAACATATTCTGATTATCCAAATCTATATGGATGATATTGTTTTTAAAGCAACCAAAGAAAGCTTATGCAAGAAGTTTTTAGATTTAATGAAGAATGAATTCAAAATGAGCATGATGGGAGAACTGAATTTCTTTTTAGGGCAAAGGTGCATATATGCCCTTAATGTTTATACCGAAGAGCACATTTTTACTTAAAGAAATTTTTAGAGCATTTAAGCACATAAATTTGAAAAATAAAGAATTTTAGCCCCTCACTCAATTGAAGTTTAATTATCCATTTTCTTGCAATATTAAAACATAATTTTTTGATATAAATATATCAATTAGAACCTTGAAGATTTATTTTTCTTTCATCCTTACCCTCTTTTTCCTTCTCCCTTACCCACACACACTACCACTATTAACACTGCATCTAATACTGTGCACGGAGGAAGTGCTGCTATAACTAAGTTAGATGACAAAGCTGCTGCTCAGATAGCCATGCACATGGCTGGTACAAGGGCACTTGTGAATGCTAAGCTAGTAAAGAGTCATTATACCACTGTTACTGCTTCATGATCCTTCATTTCTAACTCCTTTAATCTTGTTACCAAAAATGATTTTGAATACATGAAGGCTGAGAAAAATCCAAAGAAGAAAGGTTAGGTTAAACTGCATACAACACATGGTCATCTGACTATTGAGCTGTGCTGTGATTTAACTCCAAGGACGTGTGAGAACTTCATCACTCTTTGAGATCGAGGCTACTATAACAGAGTTGCTTTCCATCGAAGTATTTGGAATTTTAAGATCAAAGATGATGACACTAAGGATGAAGAAAATGGTGAAGTTGATCATGTTATAGCAATCCAAGTATAAGAATAATAGAATTTGGAACTGTGGGTGGTGGTGGTGTTGGAAAGTACTTAAAAGCAAAGAATTCTCAACCAAAAGCTGCCACAATAGACACCAGCATATCAACAGTATACATGGGAAAGAAAAGAAAAGTAGGAATTTCAATAGTAGAGTTCAAAGACTTCTCCGGCTGGTGATTGGTGAGAATTCTTAAATATTATATAATGCTTGGAATTGAAAAACATAAAAGTGGTGTAAGTCAGTAGTGTAACCATCACTATAACATATTCTTCTCTTCAGGTGGTGAAACTGGAACAAATACTGTTGAAGAGGCATTTCATTCATTACATAATTTTTTTGAGGGAATTCATTACACATAATTTTTTTTTCATGGATCTATTAATTAGGAATAGTTTATAATTTTCTGATAACAAACAGATGCAGTCATCGTCCAAAAAAAAACTTTGGGTACAAAATTAGAGGGGAACAGTCAATAGGTTAGGTATATATATATCGGGACATTTCAGTGAGTAAAATCTAAGAATTTAATTCCAATTCTTACCAAGAACACACCAAGCCAAAATAAGAGGCTAGTTAAGATTTGACCTAAACTTTGGCTAACAAAATGATCTTTTGAGTTGATGATCTTTAGTTATAGAGTCATCATAATATTACTATTCAAAAGCTGATGAGTCAATGTTGTGCATCTCTTCTACTTGTAAATCAAGAAGAGCACCCAAAATATCAAACCAGCAATGTAGATGGAAACTAAATTATAGTAATACAAAAAAATTTATAATTATATCAATACGTATTCAACAACCTAATGTTATTATTACTGGAGTGGGGAGCTGACAACCCCATAGATTGAGGAACTGATGAAAGTTGCAGTAAATTTATGGTCGATGGGGAGCTTGACATGGTGCATATTACTTTGGGCATAAAGGAATTGTACATTACAGTGGATTAAAATATAATGTGAAGGATATTCTATAATTAAGAATATAGTTCCCACCAAGTAGAGATTTGTCAACTCTCTGAAGTTGAAGTAATATAGAGGTGTTAAGGTACCGGTTTTATGAATGTTAATAGGCTTTTGTGTTATTTAAATAAAGATGGTTCACTTAGGTAGACATGGCATTACATTGAACCCTTTCTCATTTACAATAGTTTAAGCTATCTTCTACATGTATCTAATTTTTGCAGAGTAAAGATGAAAGAAATATAAAGTTTTTGAGGTTGTAGTTGATATTTTTATATTAAAAAAATATAATTTAATCCTGCAAAGAAACAGACAGTTTTGCTTCCGTTAAATGAGGGGCTAAAATTCTTTATTTTTTAACTAAGCTATCTTCTACATGTACCTAATTTTTACAGAGAAAGGATGAAAGAAATATAAAGTTTTTGAGGTTGTAGTTGATATTTTTATATTAAAAAAATATAATTTAATCCAGCAAGGAAACAGACAGTTTTGATTCCTTTAAATGATGGGCTAAAATTCTTTATTTTTTAAGTATTTATGGTTAAATACTCCAAAAATTTCTTTAAGGGCAAATGTGCTCTTCAGTATAAACATTAGGGGCAAAAATGCACCTTTGCCCTTGCTTTTTTGGGTTACAAATCAGATAGTGTAAGGATGACATCTTCCTAAATCAGTCTAAGTATGTGAAAGAAATGCTAAAAAAATTCAAGCTCTCTGAATCTAAAATCAGTAGGACACCAATGAGCACCACAATGAAATTAGATAAAGATGAAAAAGGTAAACATGTAGATAGCAAAATTTATAAAGGTATGATTGGATCATTACTTTATCTTACTGCTAGTCGACCTGATATCCATTTTAGTGTCTGTTTATGTGCGCGTTTTCAAGCTAATCCTAAGGAATCTCACCTGATAGTTGTAGAAAGGATTTTTAGGTATCTAGTGGGGACTTAAGGCCTAGGCCTATGGTACCCTAAAGATGCATCCTTAATGTTGATTTTGTAAGAAGTATAATGGACAGGAAAAGCACATATAGAATTTGTTAGTTTCTTGGTAGCAGATTAGTGTCATGGTTTAGCAAGAAACAGACTTCAGCGGCCTTATCAACTGCTGGAGTTGAATATATTGCTGCTGGAAGTTGTGTTGCAAAAATTCTTTGAATAAAGCAAGAACTAAAAGATTATGGAATGAGGTATTCTCCAATTCCTAACTATTGTGATAACCACTACTAGAAAACAGGATTTTACCGACGGATTTCGTCATTACCGACGGATTGCCGACGGATTCTGGTCCGTCGACAAAATGCTCGTCGCTAATTTTTATTGACGGATTTTCAAAATCCGTCGGTAAATTAGCGACGGATTTACCGACGGATTCCAATCCGTCGGCAATTTTGGGGGTTTTTTTATTAAATAAATAATAGTAGTATAATTATTTATTAGATTTTTAATATGATTGTGACTGTTGTAAATTGTATAAACATTAATTATAATTTAAATAGAAATTATAATCGTATTAAAAAAATATAAATAAATATATTTAAAACATAAAATAATATGACAATAAAATAATAATATAGAAATAAACGTACAATTTATCAATTATTTCAAAAATATGTTACATAAACAGTGTGAAAACCTACTGGTCCGCTAAATCTGTAGTATGATCTAGACCAATATCACCCTCAGCATCTGAAGGAGCTGTGTGTGAAGGTGGAGAAGGAGATAGCGGAGGAATTGGAGGTCGCATACCAGAACTATGGGCCCACCTCGTCAAAGTCTCTAGCTCGCGCCGGAATGCGCTAACCTGGTCATCATACTCACGGCGAAGCTCAGAGTGAAGCTCAGAGCGGAGCTCAGCTCGAACAACATCTAATCTACTCTGCATATACCTCTCAACCGCATCATCAAAAGCGGTATGAGAAGGAAACATGTCCTGCCTCGAGGATGTCGCACCAGTAGTGCCCAAACTACTCGCATAGTATGTCGACACTGACGATCTAACACCGTAGACTCGTTGTTTCTGTACTCCTTCAGCTGCTTGAAGAAAAATCTGGTTCTTATCAACTTCAGGTGGCTCTCCTCCCTCCTCTGCTGGTTGCGAAGCAGCAGCCATGATCTCTTCGAAACGCGCCTAAATCAAGTGACAAAAATCAAATACATTATCAT